>ML383662.1:45289-60238 GCA_005239525.1 Nicotiana knightiana
GGGGAGAGGGGAGGTTGAATAATAATAGTAAATTTAGATGTCCCAAAACCAAAGTTTATAATCTCATAAAACTATATATTTATGTAACATCCAAAAAACTGTACAAAATGTTTCAATATTACCATTCACTCACTCACCAAACTCGTAATGTCAAATACACTTAGTGGTGGATTCAACCATGAGTTTGTGGGATCGACAGAAACCTAATATTTCGGGTCTAACCCTTTATATATAGAGAGAAAATTCGATATACATTTCAGAATTCACTCTTTAAAAGAAAGAGCGTTTGGCTGGAGCTCTGCCAACAGCTCTCATCAAGTTAGCTAATTCAAGAACTCTTGCTACTTTTGTTCCTCTCTTAGCTTCAGCTGATGCCCTTCTTTCCTCTGCTTTTCTTCTTGCATTTGCTACATCATTTTGCATCTTTTCCATTGCTTTTGCTCTTTTCTCCTCTAGCTTCCTCTGGAAAAACATGTTACAAAAGTAAAAAAATATTATTCCTACGTTTCATTTCATATGATGGTTTATGTTGTTCGAACTCATTAAACATGTCACTGAGTGCATGTCAGATACTCCTTATGTAACGCATTTTCTTGAGGAACCGACATAGGTGCGGGAGTATTTTTAGAGAGGCTGAGCAACATATATCACGGTGTTTGATTGAGCATGAAGTTAAGAAAGAAATTTCAATACATAAAAAATATTCCTGAACTTGTAATCTTAAACAAATGATGTTTTTAAAGCTATAAGAGCACATACATATACCAAGGATAAAACGAGAAGTTTAAAGTTAAAGGGTCTTCAAATATATAACTACATCATTCTTTTTCGGAATATACTGAAATGGAAAGAGTAATACATATCAAAAGTCTCCATAGTACTTGTGGTATTATACATGTCATGACGTTTTTATGGCTATAAAAATATGACATTAAAGATAAAATGAGAAGTTTAATGCTAAAAAAATTCTAATTATAAAATAGGTGTCAATTAATCACAACAGACAAAAGAGTATCAATATAAAATAGAATACAGAGCATTAAAAAACTATTAAACATTCTGATTCTAAGCACCAACCTCAGAACAGAGGCAACAAAACCAAAAAGATATTTTGAAATGAACCTATGCACATTGTGTTTGTCCTTTAACGGGTGAAATTCAAAAATAGCAAATTCACGTAATTGAAAAATAGCCATAGTTTTAAAAGTAATTAAGATTTAGTCACTTTTCATATAAAGATAAATTTGAACGGAAATATTGTTCAAATTTAAAAAATATTCCAGCATAATATACTGGAGTTCAAGTATAATATACTGGATTTCTAGCATAATATACTGGAGTTCCAGCATAATATATTGGAGTTCCAGCATAATATACTGGAGTTCCGGTATTAATATACTGGATTTCCAACATAATATACTGGAGTTCCAGTATAATATGTTGGAAGTTCATCCACAGGTGCTCCAATCTCCAGTATATTATGCTGGAACTTTCTGTGTGTTGGAGTTCCAGCATAATATGCTGGAAGTTCATGCACATGTGCGCCAATCTTCAGTATATTATGCTGAACTTTTCGTTTTGCAGCAAAATAATGACTATTTTTCAATGACTTGCAAACGCTAACTATTTTTCAATTACCAATCCGAAAACTAGCTAGCCCGTACTATTTTCACCCTTTCATGGCAAGTTAAAGTCATATGGACATAATTCATATTCAACAACTCAAAGAAATGAATTATACTGTCGTAATACTGTCGGACAGATGGATCATAAATTATTCAATTACGCACTTTTGTTTACTTGAAATATGTCTATTTATAAGTAGCTTATTATAAAAATTGGTCAATTCATAAATATTACTAATATTAGCCAATTAGTTATTTGTAGTCAAAAAGGATCAAATTTTTGAGTAGGTGTTATTAGAATAGATTGAGTACACTTTAAGAAGCTTGAATCTCAGTTTTAAAATGATTTGATAGAGTTTTGAAGTAGAAGATGAATATGAACAAAATGATAGGTGTATTACATTGTGTATCACTTGTACATCATATATGTATGATATTTGTATCAATCGTATTTCACATGTATATCCATGTATATCTGTGTGTGAGATACATGTTTCGTAGAACAATTTTCTAAACTCGATTTTAACTATGAATTTTGATATCAAATCAATCCAAATCACCTCCAATCTTCCTTAAATTTTGTATGTTGACTCATCTATATATTTTCAATGAATCTCAACCACACTCAATGAAAAAAATCCTTTCTGAGTATATATATATATATATATATATATATTGTATTGTATTTTATCACCTTATTTACTACGTCATCCATGAAATTTTCTTTCTGAGTACATCTAGTGTTGCTAATCACGCTTAGAGAGAAAGAACCTTATTTCTTTGAGGTTTCAATTTTTATATGTGTTTGGCTAGTTTTGGTAAGTCTATAATTAATGGCTAGAGGTTGTTAAATTTGGACTTTTTTGGGACATTTCGGTAAAATTGCCGTTTTAAAAAAGCTACATTTAGTGGAATTTTGTATTTATAAGTTTAAGTTTTATGGAATGACAGCATAACAAATAATTACATAATTAGGTTACTTAATATGTAATTTTAGATTACTCTACTTATAGCAGTAATTAATAAGTAATCTGCTATAATAGATTAAATTATACTGGTGAGGTAAAAAATCAATACGCATGCCTTAATATTTATCATATGGAGCTATGTCACGTTATTTGAGAACCGATATATGTTATTGTTTCACGTCAAAAATGACAAATGGATTTAATTAATATAAGCTTGCATACAACATAAATTCAAATATTTTTAACCATTCGATACGTATTTCAAACCTATTAACCCAACTAATTGAGATTGTGCCGTATATGATTTATTAAAGTAGGAATCACACTTTAATAGACGTTTTTCTATTTTCGAAACTCGAATTCAAAACCTTCTGACTAACGGTGAGAGATCAAAATAAAAAGTTATTTATTGCTATTTCATATTTTCTTCAAATCTAACTTTAGACGTTTAAGGGAGAGATAATAGTAGACAAATACTTTTAAGGGGCGCGAAAAAACCTTAAAAGACAGATAATATAGACGGAGAAATCGGGAGTACATACCTCAACTTTCTTCATCCATGAAGTTGCCTTTTGGACCTCTTCATTTTCCCAGCCATTAATAACAGCATCTTCTCTCTTAAACCTATTATTAATTTTAGAAATTTTAGCAGTTTGCCATGCATTAATCTTTGATTCAACTTCCTCTTTTTTCACCCTATGTACTGTCACTTCTCCTTGTAATTGGCTTACACTCAAGTTTGAACTTTCACTAGTCCCACTAGTTGTACCATGCGCTCTAGATGAAGGACTTGGATCCAAATGAATATTATTATTATCTGCTACAATAGCTAAAGGATTATATTCCTCCATATTTTCCTCTTCAAAAATCCTTCCCAAGTTGTTATGACTTGTACCTTCAGCTTCATGACTTGTACCATTGTTATTCGTAGTAGTAGGAATTGAAGATCCAGCGAGAACCAAAGCATTGAACTCTCTACTCATGGTTGTAAAGTTCTCACTTGGAGCTCCTCCTTCTGAGGACAAAGATGATGATCTATGGCTACTTGTTTCCCAAGTTTCTCTTCTACGATTACGATTAATATTCGTCGATGGCGGTTGCCTTGGTGGTGTTAGAGCATGTATGTCTCTAATATGATCGTCTCGATGATCTTGATCTTGAATTTGATCATCATGTTGATCGTCGTGATCAGTTTCTATATTATTATTGTTGTTGCTAATGTTATTGTTGCTCGTATTTGCTATGACTAGAGCTCTTTGATCATTCAACATGTCAAGATTCTTGTTAATTTCTTGAAGGATCAAGAATAAGAAGAAGATGATGGTGGAGGAGGAGGGAGGACAAAAGGAGAATAGAAGAGTGAAAAAGAAATAAAGAGCAACATAACCTTGATTTTTTATTTTTTTATTTTAGGCTAAAATTAATTAAAGAATGGTCAAAAGTGATATGAGCCACACATGCACGTTGGAGTAGTAATTGAAGAATGAGAAGAGTTCAAGAAATTTGTACTATGGTTTGAAGTGATGGCTCCATAATTTACATATACAGCTAAATAAAGTAAGAAATATACAACTAGAGAAAGAAAAAAGGTGTTAGGCTAATTATGATGAGTTTTTTGGATTTTTTTGGCTTGAAATTTCTAGTTGACTACCTCATTTCATGTTAATTGAAATTTTTTCCTCGGATAATATGCAAAAATCTTTATTTTCCCATGCTTCCATTTTTGAGGCGAGGTGATCAGACAGGATATGACGCAAATTCAGATTTTCGAGGATATGGCTCTTGATAGGAAGGTGTGACGGTCGAGCATTAGGGTTGTAGGTTAAAAGGTAGTCGAGCGGTTTTCCTCTTTGTCCCGGTTTCCCTCTTTGTACCGAAGAGTATGATAGTGTTGTCTAGCACTGCTAGCGATTTATGTTGTATTTCACACTTTTGCATAACATTTGTGTTACTGTTTTTCATTTATTTGTTGTCTCTCATGTTGCTGATACTATTTTTTGGGTTTTGTTGTCACAGATCTATTGTCTCTGAGCCGAGGGTCTCCCGAAAACAGCCTCTCTACCCCCCTGGGATAGGGGTAAGGTCTGCGTACACTCTACACTCCCCGATTTCCACTGATGAAATTTTACAGAATTGTTATTGTTGTTGTTGTTGCCTCCATTCTTGGGGTGGAATTATCAACTATAGTATATTCTGAGGTTTATTCCTGTGAGTTTAAGTTCTAGGTATACATTAGTGGCGATGTTCGAATGTATTTGTGGCATGAAACAACTTACAATATGAGTCTAACTTATTGATATATTCGAGAAAATTTAACTTAAATTTACTCATTCTTTTTACTAAAAACCTGTGTTCGAAAATTAAAATATCTTGAGCATGGATTTTAATGTATTTAAGATTGAACTTTATGCTTTTATTTTTGAAATTCCACCACAACTCATTTGATTTACAAAGTTTAAAAATTAATATTTGTACTTATTTAACAAACTTCTTAGCATATATACAGAGTCTAGGCCGAAGTCACAGGATTTGAATAAACTCATAATTGACCCTCTACATCCACCCTTACTGAACACGGATAAGCATGGGCAGAGCGAGAGTGGCAGTAGGGAACGTCCTATACAAAAAAATTATATTATATATATAATGTTAAAAGTTTTTTTATGTAATATATTAGTTGTCGAATCCCCTTGATTTCTTCGTAATAAAAATTTTGTTTTCGTCACTACTAATAAATATAGATATTTCAGATCACTAGATAAAGGTAATCTACAACAGGGGGTAACAAAAAGCAATCATGATATGATAACTTGAAAAATAAAGTAATAATATAGGACCGATAGTGTAAGAAAAATTATTTTGTTAGTCTCGCGTAACTTAAATCTTGACAAGAAGGACCAAATCGATAGATACTCTAAACAATAGGCACTTAATTGCAAATAAAAATATCACTTTCGACTTTTGTCTCAAAGTAGTGTCGGCCAAAGAAGATTCTACAGTGTGTGGGACCCGCCAATATTAGGTAAATAGTGGTGGACCATACACATTCTACACACGCGTCGCAGGCTAACAGTATCACCCCAAATTAAAAATAGCCACGTGGACACATATTATTGGCTAAAAGGTACTCAATCCCTTGTGTCATTTTCGCTCATGCATTGATGATCTGGCAGTCGACAGCTTATCGACACGTTTACGGAAGAATAACGAACAAAATATTGAGGATTTCAAGATGCCCACGTCTCACGTGATAATTAATCAACATTATAAAGCTCTAAATTAGAGTAGTAAGCTATTAACTAATGATTAAGACATTCATTAAGATCATCAACAATTTTGAATTTTTTCACCCTTAGTCAAAGATCTCTTATTCGAGCTATAAAAATATGAAACTCGTGATGGAGAGCACATTTCTAGCTAATGAACCGTATATGCCTGAATTTAAAGTAGTCAGACCTAGGAATGGAGGAAGATTTTAACGAAAGGGATTCAAAAAAGAATAGGTGAACAAAGGAAAAAGCCAAGAGAATTCAACATCTATTATACTAATATATATAATACTGACGTTATAGATACTATTATTTTCTGGTAAATGAACCCCTTCAATCCAAACCTCCCTTTCCCTAGCTCCGCCACTGGGTACCAAACATTGAATGGTTATAAAAAAAATATTCATGAAAAAAAGAAAATTTTAATAGCTTATTTTTATTTTTTGGTTATTTTATTCTTAACTTTTTTTAAATTTCTTTTCTGATTAAAATTAGTGATGTAAATGTGAGTGGGGAACGAGCTAGGGGGTGGAATATGACATGTTGCCATTGTTCTGTTTTTTTTTTTTTTTTTTAATTTGAAAATTAAATACAGGTGTTTGCAGTAGTATTGGACCAAAGAGAGCTTGAAAAGGATGTGTAGTGATTAGTTCTTTTTTGTCATTTTATTTATTAAAATCTAGTTTGTGATTTCCATCAACGACTAAGTTTATATGAAGTTCGACTTTTAAAGTTGATGCTTTTGTCATTTTATAATAAATTAAAATTTTAAGTGTTTGCTTGATACATTGTATTATACTCCTATCTCACTAGGAACAATTGCGATAATTAAAAATTTACAAATCGAACTGCAATACTAAAAGTAAAATTATATTATTTATGGTTCATATTATCTGGTTTTTAAAATAAAAAATAAAAAATCGCACTTAAAGATATTTAATAACCTTGATGATAAGAGTGTTTGTCTAAATTATCATTTATCTATTTCTTAGATGTCTCACTTAATCACAGCGACAACTTAGAGCAATAAGTGTGTACTGGGGAAAATGTAAAAAAAATGTCATTTTCATTAAAACACAAATATTTTTTTTGGAATAATTTATGTTGCCAACGACTAATATGATTGAAAGAATAAATAAGCCACTCATAAATAACTTCAATATAAAAGAACAGGGAACTCTAGTAAGCACCATGAAGATATCATCAAAAAAAGTAAGCACCGTGAAGATACCTATACAACTTTTTTGCAAAATCCATAAAAATAAGAGTTTAAGTTCCACGCACTAAGGATCTAAAAAAAATTTTGGCACAATTAAAGTACTTGTAAGATAATAGCAAGCAAATCTCTATGATTAGTACTACTAATTAGTGGTCGGGTAAAAATAGTAATTGACCCGCTATAATATATTGAACTTCACTGATAACGTAAATAATGTTTTCACAAACATATGAAGTATCCCTAGAAATATAAGAGTTTAAGTTTCATGTACTAACATGACATAAAAGTTTTGCACATTCAAATTACTTATAAGATAAACACAAGCTAATTTCTATGATAAGCATTACTTATTAGTGGTCCGGTTACAAATGGCAACTAACCTGCTATCTTGTATTAAACTTCACCGATAATTTCAAGTACCCGGTTCAGAGCCACGACATCTTTGGCATATCCACCAGAAGTGCCTTTTGCATGATAGGCGGGCAGAATACCTTGGTACATTGGTAGCAGATAACGTAGATAACGTTTTCAGTATTAGTGTATATACTTAAATCTTAAAGGACAGCTCGGTGCACTAAGCTCCCAATATGCGCGGGGTCCGGGAAAGGACGGACCACAAGCGTCCATTGTACGCAGTCTTATCTTGCGTTTCTGCAAGAGGCTGTTTCCACAGCTTGCACCCGTGACCTCCTTGGTCACATGGCAGCAACTTTACCTGTTACGCCAAGGCTCCCCTTCATAAATCTTAAATCCTTGCATTGTGCAGCTTTGAAAGTAAGAGAAAAACTGGACTTCAAGATATCTATACATTTGGCCATGATGGCTGGGATATCATCAGTAACGTCTCCGCACAACTATTTTCTTTACATGTTAAGGGGTTTTCCTCTGTCTCAGCCACAACACGTAAATTCTCAGGTGTCAAATCTTCATTTAGGCCCGGAGAAATCTCTGGTGTCAGATCTTCATTTAGACCATGAGAAATCTCATCTTCATTTGGGCCAGGAGGATAATCAATCTCGGAAGCACTTAAATCAAATATAAAGACAGAGAAACGAGAATCTCCGTTATATCGGAAGAGTAAAAAGTAACCACAACCAATTGAATAGTACTCCTTGAATTTGTTCCAGCCCTCCTTTAACCATGCCATGCCACTACAGTTTTGCAATTTTACTTTCCATATTGCGCCATTTGGGACCTCAAGCGACACAAGATCTCGCAGACTGTCCCCATAGTCCATCATAAATTCATCTGGGATGTGCTATAGAATATGAAAATTTGGAAAGAGATGAACAAAACATAAGATAAGAACAGTAGAAAGCAAATGCAAAGAAAAGGTGACCTTCAGACCAAGAAGTTGGTTTAAACTAGCTGAAGAAACTGTAGTCAAGTTTCCAATCACATATAGGTACTGGGAAAAGGGGAAAGAAAAAATGATAGCGAGATACTAAGCAGGAAAATTAACAGACAAACAATAAATATGAAAGTGACTAGTAAGTTCAGATCTAATATCTGCTAATCAAGTTCGCAAGACTGAAGTTTTCATTAAATTTCCTAAAGCAGGGCATTTCTTTTCCATTGTAGTCTGTTAATCTTGATGCTGATTTCTTATCACATATATTGGTTGGTGATGAGTGTTTATTAGCAATATCCAAACTCCTATAGTTAGTTTGAGCAAATGCTTGAGTTTCCTCGGCGAATAACTATTTGTAGCAGTGCTGCATCGCCCGTTGTTGATTCAACTTCAATGAGTTCTATATGCATTATGCATGAGAATATAATTTTTTTTTTAAATTACGCATAAGAATAAAAATACTTAGATTTACCTCTTCTCTTTTTCCTTTTCTAAAAATTTTCCTTGTGGAAGATATACTGGTCAATCAGACCTGATCAAACATGAAAGCCAAAGCTTATTTTGGCCAACGAAAAAAAAATGATAGACAAAAAGGCGTGTCCGTTGTCAATAAACCTTTTTTTGGGGGGATACCCCTTAATGCTAACAAGAGCATAAAGCCAGAAACCTTAGTTCTTAATTTCTTCAGTTCAAAGTATTCAAGTTATTCATTCTTGTTACTGCTCAAAAACAGGGAACTTGGTTGAGACTGGTTTATATTTAAATTGGGGTTTGCCAAATATCTTTTGATCCTCAAGCTTTCCACACCTCAATAATCCTCCTGTAATTAACCTATTTAATCTGACACATTAAAGTAATCTTACGAAGATAATGTCATTATGCTAAAATGCTCATGTCGAGAATCCAATCGTGCACATTTTGAAAACCTACTTGAAAGGCATGGCAATCATAGATACATTACATGACTTGCTTTTAAATATTGCTTCATGGATGATTCAAAAAGTCTTCAAAGCCAAGAAGTATCCGGATGAAGCAGGGTAAGATCTAGCAGAGCTTTACACAATGGAAACCTTCTCTATAAAAAAAAATGCATCCTGCACTTCAGGGTGTATTTGAGAAGGTGGAGGAGAGTCATTTGTAACAATTTTGGCGCACCTAAATGGATTTTTATATTGAGATTAGCAGCTTGGGAGAGGCTATACACTAAGGATAGATTGACAACATGGGGAATATGCATCAACCAAGACTGTTCCTTGTGTTCATCAAAGATTGAGACCGCCTCTCAATTATTTTTTTAGTGCCCCTACTCTGCAACTATATGGGAGAATATTCTCATATCACAAGGCATAAGAAGGTCTGCTCTAAAATGGCAAGACGAGTTGAAATGGATGGCATCCAATTGTAGAGGTAAAACTGCCAATGCACGTGTTCAGAATGACAGTGGCTGGGAGTGTATATCAAATTTGGAAAGACAGAAATCAGAGGATCTTTCAAGGCAAATGCAGAAGCACTGAAGCTATAATTCGAATTATCATCCAGGAGATATTCTATAGAGGAAATTCGCAACCTAAGATCATGACACAACTGCAATCCCTGAATTTCTATCCTGTTTAGAGTTTTAGCTAGGGAGAAAAGTTATTGGAGATAGAGAGTTCTAATATGCTAAAATTGTGTTCAGCGGATGCAGATTTTTTTTATGTAATACTTCCAGTTGGTTAATAATAATATTTAGGAAAATGCATAAGTACCCCTCTGACCTATAACCGGATTCCCAACTACACACTCTACCTTTCCAAGGGTTTTATTACCCCCCTAACTATTTTAAAGTAGAATTATTTGCACCCTTAAAGCTTATGTGGCAGAGTGTGAGTACTTCGTGAGAAGCAAGAAAAAATGATTTTCCAAATTTTTTTTGCTTTTTTACAATTTTAGTGTGATATATAATTTCTTACTTCTTTTCCTTCTTCTCCTCCACTTCGCCAATCCCGTCAATAACATACAGCACTCGCCGGCGACTTTTATGGCCTTCTCCTTTAATTATTTTGGTTATTCTTCTTTCTCTTTCTCTCCCTCTCAAACACACAAATCACACTTTCATAAAAAAATTTATATATATGAGAAGCAAAACCAGTCAGATCTGGAAATATCCATCATCAAAAATCTTTTTTCTGCCGGAAAAAATGGAGTTTTTGAAATTTTAAAACGGAAGAAGTTTTTTCTTATCAAGCAGACACACATAGACTCACATAATTCACTATACTAGCCTCTTAATCATAAGAGCCACCTTTTTTATGCCCCCACAATTACCGGTGATAGAACCATCCAAAATCCCATCACCACAATAGCCATTTAAAGACCTCAAGCCTAGCTTAGCAACCAAAAAAAAAAAAAAAAGAAGAACATATCAAGGGCGAAAAATTAGAACATGGGGTGAATTATTTAGTTTGGTGGTGACGAGAGTAAATGAAAAAAAGAAAATAGAAAGAAGAAAATAAGGGATTGAAAAGAAAAATAAATTTTTCATAAAATATACACTTATCTAGGGCGTGTAGTTCACCTCCCATCAGAATCTGGTTGTAGTATTTCAAGGGTGGATTTATTCTATTTTTAAAATAGCTTAGGGGGGTAATAAAATCCTCGCAAAGATAGAGTGTGTAGTTGGGAATCCGGCTATAGGTCAGGGGGTACTTATGCATTTTCCCAAATATTTATTTACCAAAAAAGAATATTGCAGCATCAGCCATGAGTTAGGAGTTTTGGAAGTTTGATATCATTCCTTTTGCAACATCTCCAACTACAGACCCTGGTCTCCTCCGACAACTATGGAGACCACACATATATTATCAGTTTTTGCACGAGACCTTGCATGAAGCGGAACTTCTGAAATCAGCTAAATTTCAAAACTATAGTAGTTAGAGAGGAGTTGTTCTAATATCAAAAGTTGGCTAATTATTTAGCAATTATCATTCGAACAAGACATGGGCTTGGCCTACGGATCCCCCCACCCCCCCGGTTATTCATAATCAAAAGAAAGCTCCTTACTACATCTCCCTCTAATGCCACTTGAAATCACATTTTTCACTCCCTGAGTTCGGTGTCATTTCAGTACAGAAAAAATGACAGCACCAAAAAGTACACACACTCCAGTAGTACACTTGTAAACCAATGTATTGGTCCTATTTAAGTTTCCGAAAATAAAGTTGGAATTCAATGGAACATAAAATTACAGGCATTGTTGACTAGGAGAAAAAGCGGACAATTCCCACCACCTTCCCTACTATCAACATTGCTTTAGACGAAATACTTCTACTTATGACAAGGAATTATTTGTTACAAACCAAAAGGGGAATTCAAAAACTTAAAAATTTACACAAACTTAAAGAAGAGAAAACACTACCAAAGAACAAATGAAGAGAACAAAAGCCATACAACTAGAAACAGAAACGAAAGATATAAGATGAAAATGCCTCATCATAAACCAATTTGCGGAACTTACTAATTTAGAGGCATGGGGAGATAGGATAACTTTGAAGAACTGAGGTGGTGTCTCCGGGCTATCTACCGGTTTTGGTTCCTCTGGCAGGCGTCTCTCTGCGGTCTGCTCTTCGTGTGGTAAGGTAATGTCAAAGTTTTGCTTATTGAGACTGCAGCGAGAAAAATCAATCCCCTCGTCTGGACTGCATTAAAGATGTGACAATAGATTTACCGACATTAATCTTCGAAACATGTAGACAACGATATTAAAGCTCAATCCTAAGTGGAGTCTTTTATTTTTGCTAGAAAAACTAAAACAATGAATATATAATCCACTTGAGAGTATTTATTCCTTTTAATTCGCTTTCCATTATTCCTTTTCTTAATAACTGATCAATCCCAGGGCCAGCTGCACAAAGTTGTGAAAAATGGAAACCCACACACCCCACCCACCCACCTTAAAGACCAGGCTTTTGTCTGTGGCAGGTACGAGCCCACAACGTGCGCCTAACCCACACATTACACACTGGGTTCAATAATTCGCTGCGCTTTATTTCCATTTTTCCTTTTCTTCATATTTTTTTAACTAACTGAGAAATCCCTTGGGATAGTGGGGAACGATCAAAACTTAGTGGATAATGAGTCCACGCCTCTGACCTTCTCCGCTTATACCACACTTCTATCAGTGACAATGTTTGAACCTAGGATATGTGCCTAACCCACACATCACACGTTGCACTCTTACCCCTAGACAAAGGCCCGGAGCGTATTCTTTTTTCTTCATCTTGTTCCTCCTTTGTTTCTTTGCGCGTGTAGTTTTGTGATTTTGTTCGTTAACTAAATTTATCTAAAAATAATTTTACGGACGCTAACACCATAAACATAAAAAATTCCTACCCTAACACACAAATTCCTCTAGTTCAGCAATATATAGATTTAAAGCAAATCTAGCATTTACCTCATTGGCCGAAATCTAATTGTAACTAAAATACTCAATAAATCAGCTCCGTTGCTAACTGATACTCCAATTGATTAGGGTGGACATGACTCACTGTTCCATTAACGGGTCAAATTAAAAAACCCGAAATCAGAGCTGACAGCCAATGCAAATCGAAAAATCGAAGCTGGAGAATTTGAGTGCGGGAGATTCGAAGGGATTTATATGGTCGAATGCACTGATCCGTTTTAGGATCCGAACTTGGCTGAGTTTTAAGGTTTTAGGGGAATTTCTACGGTTCTTCCTAAGTTGGCTAGATTTGTGTTATTTTGTGGGTGGTGTTTTCTCGACTAAAGCTCTACGGAAAAAGTGTCAGATTTGTCACTCTATTTTCAAATTTGAGCACTTTTGTACGCCTAAATTTTGTGTCTACTCTTATCCGGGCTTTAAGAAAATATAAAATGGGAAAATGACATTATATAGTCTCTCTTAATATAATTGTAGTCGAAAAAAAATATATATACATATTTATGCATTTGGTATATTATATATAAAATTATATAAATTTTATATACTTTTTCGACTAATGAATATAAATAGTTTTTGGTGTGGGCTAAAAGTGAAAAAAGCCATTATTTTTACCCTTCGAACCATATATTGGACATTTAAAAATCGAGTAAATCGACCCAACCTAATTGTAATGGTTATTAGGTTCTTCTAATAAAAGCATAGATTTTATATAAGTTTATAACCGTATCGAATACAACATCAATAAATTCAGTGTTGTCCCACAAGCGGGGTCTAGGGAGGGTAGAGTGTATGCAGGCGTTATCCCTACCTTTAAAAAGACAGATATGCTATTTTCGGAAGACCCTCGGCTCAGGGGAAAAAGGGACGGGGATATAACCGTACCAAAATATTAGGATAAATTTTTTATTTTATAAAAATAAGACAAAAAGATACTGAATCATATCGAATAAATTTACATATGAAAAATAGATTTAATATATTAACTTTAAAAAAATAAAGCATTATATTTCCTTCATGGGCTTGGGAATATGAAAAGGGGTCTAGCCGGTTATATTCATTGTTTACTTTTTTTTAACCATATACATAGATTATACATTATTTATACACATATAATACAAATATTATGCACATTATACTTTTACCGGCTATTTTTAGTTTAAGCAATTGAGTGGCGGCTATTCAGGTTACTTATTCTTATGAAATCGGTTACAAGCCAACAAATAATTACAACTCATAATGTCAACTCCCAAACCGATGTTGATGGTCCTAGTGAAACTAAATTAGTTCTAATATCTTGAGTAGCAAGCCATAAGGTATTCCAGTGATTATGAGTGGAGAACTACAATATATTGAGTATGTTTTCTCTCGTATGATTCAGATTTATCTTTTTGAATACTTAATTTTTTATAGACACTATTCTTGACTCCCAGTTTGATTAATATCTTTCCACTCGTGTGATATATATTTCTCTTATCTTTGCTTAATTTCTTTTACACTTTCGTAGAATAGTGGGATGGACCTAAACTTTTTTCTTGATTCATCACCCCTTAAATAGTAAAAATATCTTGAGACTTTTGCCAAATCGAACTGTACCGATACTAAAGAGAAACCGAGAAGATTAAGATGGCTTTGAAAAGTCTAATTTTGATTACCCATAATAGAGTAACCAAAAAATTAGTATGGTACAAACTCTAAATAACCAACTAAATCGAACCATTGATATCCCTACCCATACCAGAGCTTTTATCTAATGGTAATTTTAAATTATAATTAAAGTTAAGGGATAATTTGATACAAATATTTTTTTGGTAAATATTGCGCGGGGCGCCCTATTTAGGCGCCCCTCTTTAACCTGTACCCGCTTTGTTTTTATGTTTGCACCGGTACCCTTTTTTTGTTAAAAGCCTTTCGAAAAGACAATTTTACCCTTTTACAAGCAGTCAAGCCTACTTTCTCTTTAAGTAAACCCCATTCCTCTACTTCCATTCTTATACTTTGCAAATACTCTCTTTGTCTCTCTCTCTCGTTCTTCTCTTTTACGATCGTCATTGTTTTTTGATATTCATCGCTTCAACT
>ML383665.1:0-59059 GCA_005239525.1 Nicotiana knightiana
TAGGATAGGAATATACCTAATCGCCTTGCTTGGTTATTATACGGGAATTATCAATGCGTTCTTTCTAATCCTGATTCCATAGGAATATAGGCATTAGGTTAGCTTGAATAGGCGAGTTGCACTTCGGGAGAAGGCTACGAGCAATATTAACCTCGTCAATCAATAAACCTAATTCGAGGATTTAGGTCGAAAACTCAACGTGATTGTTTGCCAACCCATAACTCTAGAATATCAAATTACATTGAATTCGTCTTTAAGTTAGTTGTCTCTTTAATCTCTTAATTTACTATTTTAGATTAATTTTAGTTAAATATTTGTTTGAGTTTAGTTTAGTTGATAGTTAATCACAAGTCCCTGTGGGTACGATATCTGGACTTAAAATCCTATATTACTTGTCGACCACGTACACTTGCGTGTGCATTGGGAAATCAACCAACAAGTTTTTGGCGCCGTTGCCGGGGACTTNATTATGCTTTCTTCTGATGAAGGGATTTCCACTTGCACCGCCTCCCCCCAGTGGCAATATATCTTTACCCTCTTTGCATCAGTTACTAAACTTATGTACCGAGACATGGGCTCGCATCGGCCCGGTATTGAAGGAGGTTTATCAATCTTAAGATCGGAGGATGTCTCGAAGGGCCCAGGAATGCACTCCTCAATACGGGGAGGAGCTTTTGTTTTTCTCTTAGACGAGCATGACGAAGTAGTGGCTTCCTCTTTTTGAGGGACCGTTTTGGAAGTTTTTTGGCCATGGTTATAGCAAAGTTTCAAAGAAAACTGATGAAAAGGTGAACGCAGAAGAAGGATGAAGACAGGAAACTGTTAGCAAATATTTGAAGGTTTGAAGATTTTGTAAAAGTTTAAAAGATATGAAATTGAGGTATTTATAAGAATCACTTAAAGTGTGTTGGAGGAGCCGGAAGGGCGCCCAATAGTGGGTTGTGGGATTTTCGAGAACCGTGCTGGCAAAGATCTCTATACAACCTTTCTGTCACATCATTTAATAATATCACATGGCTGATGTCGCAATGGGGAAACCAAAGAGGCGAGAATTCAATACCGTTTCTTATTATTTCATTCTAAGAAATGCGGGGACTATCTATATACGGCTAAAATTGGAGAGTCCGATTTCGAGGCCACTGTGGCATTCCGCGCCCCATCTCGAGAAGGTCGGGATAGATTTCGAAGCTTGGCCTTGAGGTGCATCACTCAAGGGAGCATATTGAAGGTTCCCTATCCTCGACCTCGGGGCAGTAGAAATCGATGACCGTCATGGAAAGGCGAGAAATTCCCAAGGGCATGTGGTTAGAGCTGACCAAGTTTGCAAGAATAGTACAAGTCTGTACTAAGCCATTAAATAGCTGTACTAATAACATTACCTTGTCATAACTATACATGTACTATGTTGGGATTCCCCCCTCCTATATAAAGGGGACCTTTGTCATTTTGTAAGGACGGTTAAAAAAATGATACATCCATTGCAATAGAACATTCTCTGCTCTTTCTCGTATCTAACATTATCTCTCAAATTTATTTCTCCTTAATTAGTATTCTTCATTTATTATATTCATTTATTGTTCTTAATTATTGCTCATCATTAGCTATTAATCTCTATCCCCAAGTCCCCCCAATATCATTATATCTTCGCCGATTTCTTGTTCCTTACCGCCCTAGCCAGACCTCGAGATCTCCCGTGCCAGCCATCTCGAGTCCCAGTCTTGGGATAACTTTGGTTTGCTTATTTCATTTTTATTAGTCGCACTCATTACTTTCTAATAATCAACTAGTGTTAGAATAGATCACATATTTTTAGAACCACGAACCAAAAATAATTGTTAATACCATTTTCAAGGTAAACATCAAGACGAACTATGCCAATTGCCATCTTTTTTCGTAGTTTAACTACCTAATAATCATAACTCACTTATTCAATCAATGTCTGTAACGATCTGACTGGTTGTTTTTAGAGTTGTAACCCCGTTCCCTAATTTGCTGCTCATTTTGTGTTTTATAGTTGTTATGTTATTTGTCGGGGTAGTCAGTTTGGGTCTGGGGGATTTCGGAATGAATTGAGACACTGAGATTCAAGGTTAAAAGATTAAATTGAAATGGTTGGCCGGATGTTGACTCTTATGTAAACAACTCTGGAATGGAGTTTTGACGATTTCGTTAGCTCCGTTGGGTGATTTTGGAATTAGGAGCGTCTCCGGATTGTGATTTGGAGTCTATAGTTGAATTGGGCTTGAATTGGCGAAAGTTGGAAATTTGGAAGTTTGACTGAGAGTGGAATTTGGGGTTAACAGGCTCGGATTGGGGTTCCAGGAGTTGGTGATAGGTTTCGGCATCGTTGGTAGAAGTTGGATTTACTTAGTTTTATTAGGCTTGAATTGGGGTGTGATTCGTGTTTTTGATGTTCTTTGACGTGATTTGGAAGCTCGACTAAGTTCATATGATATTTTGGGACTTGATGGTATGTTTGGTCGAGTTCCCCAGGGGCCTCAGGTGAGTTTCGAATGGTTAACGGACAATTTTGGACTCATAGATGTGCTGAAGTTTCTGGTGTCTATGTATCTGGTTTCCTCTTTCGCGATCGTGAAGACAGGGACGCGATCGCGAAGGGTTGTTGATGGCAGATGGTGATTTATTCTTTGCGTTCACGATAAAAGGCTCGCGTTCACGAAGCTTTGAGAGGTTCATATCATTGCGGACGCGATATGGATCACGCATTCGCGTAAAGGAGTGGCCAGTTGGGGCATCAGACTTTAAGCCTACGCGACCACATAGTTGTGCACGCATTTGCGAAGGGTCAGGTCAGGTAAGCATCGTGTTCGCAATAGTGTTTCCTTTTTTGTGTAGGCCATTTTTGGAGACTGTGATTAATGTTCTTCGTGATCGCGACGTAGGTTCCGCGATCGTGATGCATAACGCCTGGGCAGCAGATTTAAATGTTTCAAAACGAGGGTTTGAGTTCATAATACAAAATTGATTTTGGGAGCTCGGTGAGAGACAATTCTTGGAGAGATTTTCAAGTGGGTGATTGGGGTAACTGATTCTTAACTATCTTTGGCTAATTTTCATGATTATGTATTTAGAACCCGTTTGGACGTAAGAAATTTTTTCACTTTTTTCGAAATATTTTCACATTTTTTTCGAAATCAGTGTTTGGCCACAAAATTCCCAATTTTCACTTGAAGATGAATTTTGAAACTTTTCGAAAATTTGAAAAACTCCAAAAAGTTGCTTTTCGAAATTTCACTCAGATCACTCACAAAACTTCAAAAATAACCCAAAATTATATTCATGTCCAAACACAACTCTAATTTTCATATACCATTTTCACTTGAAAAAAATTTTCACTTTTATTTTTGAAATTTTACAATCTTATGTCCAATCACCCATTTAATTTCATAATTAAATTAGTGATTTGGGCCGAATTTTGGGGTTTGGATCGAGATTTTGGTATTTGGTATGAGTGTACTCTTGGTTGAATGGGTGTTCGGATTTTGTGACTTTTACCCGATTCCGAGACGTGGGACCGGGGGCCAATTTTTGAATTAACCTTTTAAATTTGATTCGAAAGTTAGTGTTTTCTTATGGAATTGATTCTTTTAGCCCGTGTTGATTTTATCGAATTGTTTATAGCTAGATTCGGGACATTCGGAGGTCGTTTTGTGACGCAAGGGCTTGCTAGCGGAGTGATTCGAGTTGCTTGAGGTAAATATCTTATTTAAACTTGGTTGAGGCACCAATTGGATGAATTGTTGTGATATCCACGTGTTTTTGAGTGTGCACATCCGTGGGGATGATTCCAAGTGCGAGCGCCCGAATTTGTATATTTGTATTCGGGTTGTGCTCGGGCTCCTATACGCCCAGAAATTACTGTTAAGCTTCGATATCTAATATGTGATAGTAGTTTATGTGATCTTATTGAGCCATGATGAGTCCACTTAGAGGTTTAATCCTAAAATGAAACTGTTAAAGGTCTTTCATTAAATAAAACTGCCAAATTTAGCTACAATAGCACACTTTGCACATGCCTACATTTTAGCATGCTATTTACACCAGTCCAAGGATTATGAGAACCTTATTTTCATTCATTATATATCAGTATACTTGCTTTATAGCTTCTGTATTCTATTTTGGACCGGAGCCTGCGGCTATGCCGGGCAGATTATCTTATTGGATCGTGAGTTGACTGTGCAGCACGTGAGTTGTCCGTGCGGATTCATGTATTGATATTATTGGCACGCGAGTTGTCCGTGCAGCGTGTGAGTTGCCCGTGCGGATCCATATAATGATATTATTGGCACATGAGTTGTCTGTGTCGCACATGAATTGATTGTGCAGGTTCTATTGTTAGCACGTGAGTTGTCCGTGCAGTGTGTGAAACTCTTATCTTCTCAATCATTTATCGGATTTACTTGCTTCTTTCCTCTACATGACATAATGCTGATGAGTAGGGTATTTGAAAACCATTGCACATCTATTACACATATGCTCGTACCACGAAGCCTTATGAGCTAGAAAACCAGTGCACATCTATTACACAGATGCTCGTACCACGAAGCCTTATGAGCTAGCTTTAAATCTTACTCTATGTTAATCAAAAATGGAATAATTGTACTAGTTTAACTAGTGAGCTCAACAATCAAGCTTCTCTTGCCTTTCCTTGTTTATTTGCGATACTTAATCAGTTGGTTGTACTCACACTACACCCTACACATCGTGTACAGATTGAGGCATATCCGGGAACGGCGGTTGTTGATTAAGGAGTCTATCTGTTCGGAGATCATCGAGGAAGCTGCTTGGCATCCGCAGACCTTGATCCTCTTTTTTTTATCTTTCAATTTATGTATTTAGTTTTACTTTCCAGACAGTATATCAGTCCTTTTGTTGTTTGTATAGATGCTCATGTACTCAGAGACACCCTGATTTTGGAAGAGATTATGTATTGAGATGACTTTTTGTTTTGTTTTAAAAAGATTTTTCTTCAAATTAAACTGTTTTTGTATCTTTCAAAGCTCTAAGTGTTGGAAATGTTTACGTAGTCGGCTGGCCTAGTACTATGATAGGCGCCATCACAACGGGTTGGTTTTGGGTCGTGACAAATTGGTATCAGAGCCTAGGTTACATAGGTCTCACAAGACATGAGCAGGTTTAGTAGAGTCTTGCAGATCAGTACGGAGACGTCTGTACTTATCTTCGAGAGACTGTCGAACCCTTAGGAAATATCACATTCTTGTATTCTTGTCGTGCGGATCTGTTGGTCCCGGTAACTAAACTTCTGTTATTCTATTCTCTCACAAATGGTGAGGACACGTGCTACCGGTCAGGACGGATGGCCACCAGTACACCGGCTAGGTCCACGAGAGGCTGGGTTCGCGGTAGGGGCAGAAGGTGCAGCTCGTATAGAAGCTAAGGCAGCGCTTGCAAATCTACTAGTCACTCCGGCTCAGGAGCTGGTACCAGATACGATTGAGCCAGTGGAGCCAGCTCAAGCACCAATTGTGCCTATTGTGATTCCAAGACTTCAGGAGGCTTTGGCTTAGATTTTGAATGTGTGCAACAGCCTTGCTCAGGCAGTCTCTATTATAGTCACAGCGGCCACCTCTTAGGCCGGGGGAGGTACCCAGACTCCCGCCACCCATACTCCAGAGCAGGTGATGCAAGGACTTCAGACACTGAGGGTACTACCAGCCCAGTCGGTTGCAGTTGCTCAGGCCCAGGTGGGTCCCGTTATGACTGATGATGAGACAAGGAGACTAGAGAGATTTGGGAGGATTCAGCCTCCATCATTTAGTAGGTCCGATTCAGAGGATGACCAGGGCTTCTTGGATAGGTGTCAGCGGATTCATCGCACGACAGGTATTTTGGAGACCAGTGGGGTCTCTTTCACTACTTTTCAGTTTACTAGGGCTGCCTTCAGATGGTGGGAGGCTTATGAGAGGTGTAGGCCGATCGGTGCAGCACCACTTACATGGCATGAGTTCTACGTTCTCTTCTTGGAGAAGTTCGTGCCGCAGTCCCGCAGGAAGGAGCTGCGCAGGCAGTTTGAGAAGCTTCATTAGGATGGAATGTTTGTTACCCAATACGATATAAGATTTTCAAAGTTTGCTCGCCACGCAGTTTGTTTAGTTCCCACTGATTGGGAGAGGGTTAGGAGGTTCATTGATAGCCTCACATATCAGTTGCGGTTTCATAGGACTCGGGAGAGGGTATCTGGGGCTACTTTCAACGAGATGGTTGATATCGCTCGGCAGATAGAGTTGGTCCGTAGTCAGAAGTGTGAGGAGAGGGAGGCCAAGAGGCCTGAAGGTTTGGGTGGTTTACACATCAGAGTTCTCGACCGATGGTACTAGCACCAGCAGTTACACCACCAACTCAGCCAGCTCGGTGTGGGGTCCATGCAGCTAGAGGTCGCCCTGGGGGGAGGTCGATCAGGTGGCAGTAAGGTCCAATTTTGTGTTACTCCTTCCAGGCCGGACGTCGCTGCTTCAGATGCAGTCCTCACATGTAGTGTCTCAGTATGCCACAAGGATGCTTCTGTATTATTTGGCCATGGTTCCACTTATTAGTATGTATCATCGTATTTTGTTCATTATCTGGATATGCCCCGTGAGTCCTTAATTTCATCTGTTCATGTATTTAGGACAGTGGGAGATACTATTATTGTGGACCGTGTATATCATTCGTATGTAGTGACTATTGGAGGATTGGAGACTAGGGTTGACCTCTTATTGCTTAGTATGGTTGATTTTTTACGTGACCTTGGGTATGGATTGGTTGTCTCCATGTCATGATGTTCTGAATTTCTCGCTAAGACTGTGACGTTATGATACTAGGGTTTCCAAGGATTGTGTGGATAGGTTCTCTAGACTATGTTCCCAGCAGAGTGATTTCATACTTAAAGGCTCAACGGATGGTTGGGAAGGGGGTTTTATCTTATTTGTCCTTTGTGAGGAATGTTGGTGCTGATACCCCTACTATTGATTCTGTTCCGGTGGTGCGACACCGTCGGAATGCCGCCCGATAGGGATATTGATTTCGGTATTGACTTAGTGCCGGGCACTCAGCCTATTTATATTCCTCCATATTGTATGGCACCATCTGAGTTAAAATAATTGAAATACCAGCTTTAGGAACTTCTTGATAAAGGGTTTATTAGGCCTAATGTGTCGCCTTGGGGTGCACTAGTTCTGTTTTTAAAGAAGAAGGATGGTACTATGCGAAACGTGCATCGACTGTAGGCGGTTGAACAGAGTTACAATCAAGAACAATTATCCTTTTCCACGCATTAATGAGATGTTTGACATGCTTCAGGGAGCGAGGGTGTTCTCTAAGATTGATTTGAGGTCTGGGTATCACCAGTTAAAGATTCGGGACTCGGATATTCTAAAGATAGCATTCATGACCTATTATGGTTATTATGGGTTCCTTGTGATGTCTTTTGGGCTGACCAATGCCCCAACAACATTCATGCATTTGATGAACATTGTGTTTCATCCTTATCTCGACTCGTTTGTCATAGTATTCATTGATGATATACGGGTATACTCTCGTAGCCAGGAGGAGCATGCCAATCATTTGAGGATTGTGTTGCAGTGGTTGAGGGAGGAGAAGCTTTATGCCAAGTTCTCCAAATGTGATTTTTGGCTTAGCTTAATGGCGTTCTTGGGGCACGAGGTTTCCAGTAAGGGGATTCAGGTGGATCCAAAGAAGATAGAGGTGGTTCAGAGGTGGCCCAGATTGTCCTTAGCTACAAAGATTCGGAGCTTTCTCGTCTTGGCCGGTTATTATTGTCGCTTTGTGGAGGTTTTCTCATCTATTGCATTGCCTTTAACCAAATTAACCCAAAAGGGTGCAACTTTCAGGTGGTCGTATGAGTGTGAGGAGAGCTTACAGAAGCTCAAGACTGCCTTGACCACAACTTCAATTCTAGTTTTGTCTTCAGCTTCAGGCTCTTATACAGTGTATTGTGATGATTTTCGGATCAGTATTGGATGTGTCTTGATGCAGGAGGGTAGAATGATTGCCTATGCTTCGCGCCAGTTGAATCCTCATGAGAAAAACTACCATGTCCATGAGTTGGAGTTGGCTTCAATCATTCATGCAATGAAGATTTGGAGGCATTATCTCTATGGTGTGTCTTGTGAGGTATTTAATGATCATCAGAGTCTCCAACACTTGTTCAAATAAAAAGTTATAAATTTGAGGCAGCGGATATGGTTGGAGCTTCTAAAGTATTATGACATTGCCATTATGTATCATCTCGGGAATGCCAATGTGGTAGACGATGCCTTGAGTAGATAGGCGGTGAGTATGGGTAGACTTGCATTCATTCATGTTGGTGAGAGACCTCTTGAGGTTGATGATCAGGACTTGGCCAAACCAGTTAGTGAGATTATATATTTCATAGCCTAGTTGGGTTATAGCTTGTGTGGTTTCTCGGTCTTCCTTATATGATTGCATCAGAGAGCGCCATTATGATTATCCTCATTTGCTTGTCCTCAAGGACAAGGTCTAGAACGGTGATGCCAGAGTAGTTACTATTAGAAATGATGGAGTTGAGGAAGCAGGGCCGGATATGTGTGTCTAATGTAGATGTTCTACGTGAGTTGACTCTTGAGAAGGCCCACAGTTCGCGGTATTCCATCCATCCAGGTGTCGCGAAGATGTACCAGGACTTGAGGCAGCACTATTAGTGGAGAAGAATGAAGAAGGACATAGTGGGGTTTGTAGCTCGGTGCCTTAACTCTCAGCAGGTAAAGTATGAACATCAAAGGCCGGGTGGATTTCTTCAGAAACTAGATATTCCAGAGTGCAAAATGGGAGTGAATCACCATGGATTTTGTAGTTTGCCTCCCATGTACTTCGAGGAAGTTCGATGCTATTTGGGTGATTGTGGATCGGTTGACCAAGTCCTCAAACTTCATTCCAGTTGGGACTACTTATTCTTCATAGCGGTTGACTGAGATTTACATCCGTGAGATTGTTTTGGAGAATCGTGCAGTGAGAGTTAGGCACCCAAGTTGAGTTGAGTACAACATTTCACCCTCAGATGGACGGACAGTCTGAGCGCACTATTCAAATATTGGCGGATATGCTGCGTGCTTGTGTCATTGATTTTTGGGGTTCATAGGATTAGTTTCTGCCGCTCGCGAAGTTTGCCTATAATAATAGCTACCAGTCGAGCATTCAGATGGCTCCGTATGAAGCTATGTATAGGAAATGGTGTAGATCTTCGATGGGTTGGTTTGAGCCGAGTGAGTCTAGGCTATTGGGTACTGCCTTGGTTCAGGATGGTTTGGACAAGGTTAAATTGATTCAGGATCGGCTTCGTACGGTGTAGTCTAGAAAAAAGAGTTACGACTGTAGGAAGGTTCGTGATGTTTCTTTAACGGTTGGGGAGAAGGTAATGCTCAAGGTTTCACAGAATAAGGGTGTATTGAGGTTCGATAAGAAGGGTAAGTTGAGCCCTCGGTATATTAGGCCATTTGAGGTACTTCAGAGGATTGGGGAGGTGGCTTACAAGTTTTCCTTGCCACCTAGTTTGTCGAATGTGCATCCAATGTTTCATTTTTCTATGCTCTAGAAGTATGTCGGCGATCCATTTCATGTCTTGGATTTCAGCACGGTTCAGTTGGATGGAGATTTCACTTATGATGTGGAGCCGGTGGCCATTTTGGATCGGTAGGTTCACAAGTTGAGGTCAAAGGACATAGCTTCATTGAAGGTGCAGTGGAGATGTCAGCCAGTTGAGGAAGCCACTTGGATACCGAGCGGGCGATGTGGAGCAGATATCCATGCCTATTTGAGACTCCAAGTATGTTTCTAGACCCATTCAAGGACGAACCATTTTTTAAGAGGGGGAGGAACCCAGCTGGTCGTATTGAGAGTTGTATCCTCGTTCCACCATTTACTGCTCATTTTGTGTTCTATAACTATTTTGTGACTTGCCGGGGTAGTCAGTTCGGGTTTGGGGGGATTTCGGAATGAATTGAGACACTCAGACTCAAGGTTAAAATCTTAAATTGAAATGGTTGATCGGACGTTGACTTATATGTAAACGACTCCGGAATGGAGTTTTGATGGTTCTATTAGCTCCGTTGGGTAATTTTGGACTTAGGATCATGTCTGGATTGTGATTTGGAGGTCTATAGTTGAATTAGGCTTGAATCGGCGAAAGTTAGAAATTTGGAAGTTTGACCGAGAGTGGAAGTTTTTTGTTATCGGGCTCGGATTGGGGTTCCGGGAGTTGGAGTAGGCCGGTGGTGTCATTTGTGACGTTTGCCTAATTCTGACACGTGGTCCCGTGGGCTGATTTTTTAATTGACCTTTTGAATTTGATTTGGAACTTAGTTTTTTCTTATGGAATTGATTTTTTAGCCCTTGTTTAATGTATCAAATTGTTTATTGCTAGATTCGGGACGTTCGGAGGCCGTTTCGTGAGGCAAGGGCTTGCTAGCGGAGTGATTCGAGTTGCTTGAGGTAAATATCGTATTTAAACTTAGTTGAGGCACCAGTTGGGTGAATTGTTTTGATAGCCACGTGCTTTTGGGTTCGCACATCCGTGGGGATGATCCTAAGTGCAGGCACCGAAATTTGTATATTCGTATTCGGGTTGTGCTCGGGCTCCTATATGCCCAGAAATCATTGTTAAGCTTCGAGCTTCGATATCTAATATGTGATAATAGTTTCTGTGATTTAATTGAGCCATGATGAGTCCAGTTAGAGGTTTAATCTCTAAACGAACTTGTTAAAGGTATTTCATTGAAGAAAACTGCCGAATTTAGATGCGATAGCACACTTTGCACATGCCTACACTTTAGAATGCTATTTACACCAGTCCAAGGATTATGAGAACCTTATTTTCATTCATTATATATCATTATACTTGCTTTATTGCTTTTGTATGATATTTTAGGCTGAAGCCTGCAGCTACCGAGAGGATTATCTTATTGGCACGTGAGTTATCCGTGCAGCACGTGAGTTCTTCGTACAGATCCATTTATTGATATTATATGCACGTGAGTTGTCCGTGCAGCACGTGAGTTTCCCCCGCGAATCCATATAATGATATTATTGAAACGTGAACTGTCTGTGTCGCACGTGAGTTGTTCATGCAGATTCTATTGTTAGCACGCGAGTTATCTGCGGAGTATGTGAAACTCTTATCTTCTCGATCATTTATCTCATTTACTTGCTTATTTCCTCTACATTCTATAATGCTAATGAGTAGGGTATTTGAAAACTAGTGCACATGTACACACAGATACTCGTACCCCGAAGCCTTATGAGCTAGCTTTGAATCTTACTCTTTGTTAATAAGGAAATAGCAGAATTGTACTGATTTAACTAATGACCTCAACAATCAAGCTTGCCTTACCTTGGCTTGTTTTTTTTTTTTTGTGATACTTATTGAGTTGGTTGTACTCACACTATACCCTGCACCTCGTGTACAGATCGAGGCATATCCGGGCACAGCGGTTGTTGATTGCGGAGTCTATCTATTCGGAGATCATCGAGGAAGCTGCTTGGCGTCCGCAGACCTTGTTCCTCCTTTTCTTATCTTTCAGTTTATGTATTTAGTTTTACTTTCCAGACAGTATATCAGTCCTTTTGTTGTTATGTATAGATGCTCATGTACTCAGGGATACCCGAGTTTTGGAAGAGATTATGTATTGAGATGACTTTCTGTTTTGTTTTAAAGAGATTTTTCCTCAAATTAAACTGCTTTTGTATCTTTCAAAGCTCTAAGTGTTGGAAATATTTGAGTAGTCGGCTAGCCTAGTACTATGATAGGCGCCATCACGACGGCTTGATTTTGGGTCATGACAAGTTGGTATTAGAGCCTAGGTTACATAAGTCTCACGAGTCATGAGCAGGTTTAGTAGAGTTGCAGATCGGTACGGAGACGTCTGTGCCTATCTTTGAGAGGCTGTCGAGCCCTTGGGAAACATCACATTCTTGTATTCTTGTCGTGCGGATCTGTTGATCCCGGTAACTAAACTTTTGTTATTCTATTCTCTTACAGATGGTGAGGACACGTGCTACCGGTCAGGAAGGACGGCCACCAGTACCACCGGCTAGGGACACGAGAGGCTGGGGTCGCAGTAGGAGCCCCGGTAGGGGCAGAGGTGCAGCTCGTATAGCATCTAGGGCAGCGCCTGCAGATCCACTAGTCCCTCCAGCTTAGGAGGTGGTACCAGATACGATTGAGCTAGTGGAGCCAGCTCAGGCACCAGTTGTGCGCATTGTGATTCCAAGCCTTCAAGAGGCTTTGGCTTAGATTTTGACTGTGTGCACCAGCCTTACTCAGACGGTCTCTACTATAGCCACATCAGCCACTTCTCAAGCCGGGGGAGGTACCCAGACTCCCGCCGCCCATACTCCAGAGCAGGTAATGCAAGGACTTCAGACACTAGGGTTACTACTAGCCAGTCGGTTACAGTTGCTCAAGCCCAAGTGGGTCCCATTATGACTGATGATGAGCAAAGGAGACTAGAGAGATTTTGGAGGATTCAACCTCCATCATTTAGTGGGGTCGAGTCAGAGGATGCCCAGGGCTTCTTGGATAGGTGTTAGTGGATTCATCGCACGGCGGATATTTTGGACACCAATAGGGTCTCTTTAACTACTTTTCAGCTTACTGGGGTTGCCTTCAGATGGTGGGAGGCTTATGAGAGGTGCAGTTCGGTTGGTGCAGCACCACTTGTATGGCATGAGTTCTCTGTTCTCTTCTTGGAGAAGTTCGTGTCGCAGTCCCGCAGGGAGGAGCTGCGCAAGAAGTTTGAGAAGCTTCATCAAGATGGTATGTTTGTGACCCAATACGATATGAGGTTTTCAAAGTTGGCTTGTCACGCAGTTTGGTTAGTTCCCACTGATTAGGAGAGGATTAGGAGGTTCATTGATGGCCTCACATATCAGTTTCGGTTGCTTATGACTCGGGAGAGGGTATCTGGTGCTACTTTCAACGAGGTGGTTGATATCGCCCGGCAGATAGAGTTGGTCCGTAGTCAGGAGCGTGAGGAGAGGGAGGCTAAGTGGCCTCTAGTTTCAGGTGGTTTCAGTAGTGTTCCTTCTGGTGGAACTCCTACCATAGCAGGGGTTCCGCTCAGAAGACTCGTCCACACAGTGGTCGCTCGGGCCAGACTTCAATTAGTGCACTACCAGTTTAGAGTTCTCACTATGCCTCGTTTTCTCAGGTTTTCTAAGAGGGGTTGTTTCGAGTGCGGGCACTTGGGTCATATCAAGAGAGATTGCCCTAGATTGTTGAGTAAGGCTCTACAGCAGAGTTCTCGACCAATGGTACTAGCACCAGCAGTTACACCACCCACTCATCCATCTCGAGGTGGGGTCCAAGCTGCTAGAGGTCGCCCTAGGGGGGAGGTCGATTAGGTGGTGCTAAGGCACGATCATGTTATTCCTTCCAGGACGGACATCGTTGCTTCAGATGCAGTGCTCACAAGTGTAGTGTCAGTATGCCACAGGGATGCTTCTGTATTATTTGACCCTGTTTCCACTTATTCGTATGTATCATCGTATTTTGTTCATTATCTGGATATGCCCCGTGAGTCCTTAATTTCATCTAATCATGTATTTACACCAGTGGGCAATACTATTATTGTGAACCGTGTATATCGGTCGTGTGTAGTGACTATTGGAGGATTGAAAACTAGAGTTGATCTCTCAGTGCTTAGTATAGTTGATTTCGACGTGATCTTGGGTATGTATTGGTTGTGTCCATCTCATGATGTTCTGAATGACACGCTAAGACCGTGATGTTAGTGATGCTGGGGTGTCCAAGGATTGAGTGGATGAGTTCTCTAGACTATGTTCCCAGCAGAGTGATTTCATACTTAAAGGCCCAACGGATGGTTAGGAAGGGTTGTTTATCTTATTTGGACTTTGTGAGGGATGTTAGTGCTGATACTCCTACTATTGATTCTGTTCCGGTGGTGCGAGATTTTCCGGATGTGTTTCCTTACAGACCTGTCGAGAATGCCGCCCGATAGGGATATTGATTTCGGTATTGACTTGGTGTCGGGAACTCAACCCATTTCTATTCCTCCCTATTGTATGGCACCATATGAGTTTAAAAAAATGAAAGAGGAGCTTCAGGAACTTCGTGATAAGGGGCTTATTAGTCCTAATATGTCGCCTTAGGGTGCACTGGTTCTGTTTGTTAAGAAGAAGAATGGTACTATGCGGACGTGCATCGACTATAGGAAGTTGAAAAAAGTTACAATCAACATCAAGTATGCTTTTCCATGCATTAATGATATGTTTAACCAACTTCAGGGAGTGAGGGTGTTCTCTAAGAATGATTTGAGGTCTGGGTATCACCAGTTGAAGATTCGGGACTCGGATATTCTAAAGATAGCATTCAGAACCTATTATGGTCATTATGAGTTCCTTGTGATGTCTTTTGGACTGACCAACGCCCTAGCAGCAGTCATGCATTTGATGAACATTGTGTTTCATCCTTATCTCGACTCATTTGTCATAGTATTCATTGATGATATCCTGGTATACTCTCGTAGCCAATAGTAGCATGCCCAGCATTTGAGGATTGTGTTGCAGTGGTTAAGGGAGGAGAAGCTTTATGCCAAGTTCTCCATATGTCAGTTTTGGCTTAGCTCAAAGGCGTTCTTGGGGAACGAGGTGTCCAGTAATGGGATTCAGGTGGATCTAAAGAAGATAGAGACAGTTCAGAGTTAGCGCAGATTGTCCTCAGCTACGGAGATTCGGATCTTTCGCGTCTTGGCCGGTTATTATCGTCGCTTTGTGGAGGTTTTCTCGTCTATTGTATTGCCTTTGATCAAATTGACCCAATAGGGTGCTACTTTCAGGTTGTCGGATGAGTGTGAGGAGAGCTTTCAGAAGCTCAAGACTACCTTGACCACATCTCAAATTCTAGTTTTGCCTTCAACTTCAGGCTCTTATACAGTGTACTGTGATGATTTGCAGATCGGTATTGGATGTGTCATGATGCAGGAGGGTAGAGTGATTTCTTATGCTTCGCGCCAGTTGAAGCCTCATGAGAAAAACTACTCTGTCCATGAGTTGGTGTTGGATTATCTCTATTGTGCGTCTTGTGAGGTATTTACGGATCATCAGAGTCTTCAGCACTTGCTCAAACAAAAAGATCTAAATTTTAGGCAGCGGAGATGGTTGGAGCTGCTAAAGGATTATGACATCACCATTATGTATCATCCCGGGAAGCCTTGCATTCATTTATGTTTGTGAGAGACCTCTTGTGGTTGATGTTCAGGCCTTGGCCAACCAGTTAGTGAGATTAGATATTTCGGAGCCCATTCGGGTTCTAGCTTGTGTGATTTCTCGGTCTTCCTCATATGATTGCATCAGAGAGCGCCAGTATGATGATCCTAATTTTCTTGTCCTCAAGGACAAGGTCCAGAGCGGTGATGCCAGAGAAGTTACGATTGGGGATGATGGAGTTGAGGAAGAAGGGCCGGATCTGTGTGTCTAATGTAGATGGGCTATATGAGTTGACTCTTTAGGAGGCCCATGGATCGCGGTATTCCATCCATCTGGGTGTCGCGAAGATGTACCAGGACTTGAGGCAACACTATTGGTGGAAAAGTATTACACCCCATGTTTTCGACCGTGAGAATACGTCATAAGTTTTGATGTAAGCTCAGAAATAAGATTTTATTTAGAAGCATATAAATTAAGTTAGTAATGTTACCTTGGAGGTTACAAATATTTAAGATCATGAATAACGAGTACTGAGAGGGTTGGAAAGCTTAGAAGTTAAACCAATTGAAGTAAATAAGTTTCATCGAAAGTAGACACGTTTGGAATGTTATAACATGTACTTTAGAGTGAGACTATGGTTCATTACTTGATAAGGAGGTTATGCTATCAGTTATTTTTTTCATATGATATCCGTGTGCTACGTTTTGAAGTCAAGCAAGTTGTGGAACAAAAGTTGGCAAAGGTCTTCACAAGTTAAATTCATAAATTTGTTGAAACTTAGGTCAAATATATCTGAGCTTTTCTCCCAATATAATTGAAATTAAGGGATTATCTACCAACAAAATTGAATATCTATGAGTTTAGTTTCCAACACATTAAATCGTCCATCGATATGACATAGGAGTAGAGAGATATTTGCAGTTTCTCGAGACTGTACAGACATCATAAGTGACAAGTAGGTTGGTCACTAATGCTTTTTGAGAAATACATTTCGTGTGTTTTATGAGGTATTATTGGGACATATTATACACCAAATTTAAGTTCTTGGAATTTATTTTCCAACTCTCTTAACTGTTTGTTCATACGACATCCGGATAAAAAGATATAAGCATCGGAAGACGGGCCAATGCTAGGGTGCCAAGCTAGCACCTCTTTGACTTTTCCAAAGTTGATATATATAAGTTTTAGGTCGGCTTTCTCTTCAATTTTCAGTATAAAACGACCATAGAACACCCAAAACATATCCTTAATCTCTCATCTAGGGTTTCAAAGAAGATTATCATCCCGGGCATGAAATCGAGAAGCGATAACATCAAAACGATCCCTACCGACGTAGGTGTCATTATACCGCCTCTCTTTTTTATTTGTAGTTAGAGTTTTGGAAGGTAATTCATAGTTAAGAAATGTCTAATATATTTATTTAAGTTTTTAAATATCAAGGAAGGTTGATAAATATGTTTCCTAATAGTTAGAACTCACGGGACGATGATCGGAAGCCGTGAGTTCAAGTTATTTAACTTGTAGTGGACTGTTTGTGGGTTGTTTCGTGTTGGCCTCTTGTGATGATGTTTTATGGAGTTTTGGAGGATAAAATTTGTGGGGAAAAAACACATAATGACGAAATGTTGGGATGGTTGTTTGTCGTTATTTTTTTTAAGGTTGTTTGACACTACTTTTATTGTCATTTTATGTATGAAGTGATTAGGGTGTGTAGGCTGTTTTGTGATATATTGTAATGGAGATAAGGTTGGAATACAATGCATACATGTCATTAATGTTTTTTTCTTGGTGTTTTTGGTATATGGTATTGGAGGAAGACCTTGTTACAGTGGAGATGCTGTCCAAATTTACGTAAACAAGCTACTAGTTTAAGTTGCGAACTTAGCCTTTACTCAACACTGATTTTGAATCTCCTTATGCTGTGGTAGATTGAGTTGAGTTGTTTGAAGAATTTCATAGAAGGTATTAAGGATTCAATGGAGTTGAGGTATGTTAAGGCTCTTCCTTCATTCTTTTGGCATGATCTAAAGTGAAACGAACTTAAATGATGCGCTATTTCATAATGAATCTACTCCTAGCAACTAAGGTGGTCAATGTTGTTCTTTCCTTACAAAGTTATTCTAAGAAAGTATGTATAATCCTTGAGGCCTAGTGAAGTTCATATTCATGGTATGATGTCCATAATGTTAATAGAAGGTGAAACTACCTTACGTCACTCCAAAAGGTTTAGAGCATGATTCCAGGAGTCCAGCATGCATTAAAAATAGTATCTATTTTACTCTACTGAGTCGCGCTATAGTCAGCTGGGTACGGCACCTATTGTGCAACAACTGATCAGTTGGGTTTTACCGAGCTCCACGTGGCTGGGTACGTTTTTACCGAGTCCTCTTTGAGGCCGGGTACGATATGATGATGATGATGCCCACATAGACGGATGTTTTTAAAAGATTATGTATATATATAAATATATATATATATATATATGTATGTATCAAGCCTTTCATGTCACTATATCTTAGAGGCACTCAAATGCTAAATGTTGTATCTCTTATATCTATCTTTACATTATTGTTCTTATTTATGCTTTTCGACCTTACATACTCAGTACTTTATTCATACCGACGTCCCTTCTGCCTGGGGACGCTGCGTTTCATGCTCGCAGGTCCCGATAGATAGGTTAATAGTGCTCTTAGTAGGCTATCAGCTCGGCGAAAGGTGTTGTTGCACTCCACTTGCTCCGGAGTTGCCTATTTGTTCAGTATGATTGGGATATGTATTGACTGGTATGGCGGGGCCCTGTCCCGGCCTATATGACATTTATGTAGTCTTAGAGGCTTGTAGATAAATGTTAGGTATATGGATACTTGTATGGCTTTGTCGCCCTATGTTTTGAGTTTACAAATGATCATGTCAGCCTTATAGGCGCGTAGGTCACATGTATAAGTTTCTATATCATGTTAGGTCGTCCTATGTCTAGCATTCCCTTATATTTTATTTCGGTAGGCCCTTTTGGCATTTACCCATGATAGTACGATAATAAAGATATGTTACGTTGGTACTCGGTCGAGTAAGGTACCGGGTGCCCGTCGCGGCCCATAGGTTGGGTCATGACAGAAGTGGTATCAGAGCAGTTCTGTCCTAGGGATGTCTACAAGCCATGTCTAGTAGAGTATTGTTTATGGGTGTGTTGTGCACCACACTAATAAGCAGGAGGCTACAGGGCATTTAGGACTGTCACTCTTTCTTCTTGCTCTAGATCGTGTGGTATAGCTCAGTCCTATGAACTCAATTTCTTAAATTCTATCTTATTTATAATACGACGATGCCTACATCTTGAAAGACGATTAGTCAGAGATTGCAATGGCATTATGCTTATGATGAGTAAATGTGAGGTCTTCAGCAGATTATGTTTATACTAAGACGTGTAAGCTTCTTGGTAAAGAGCCGTAAGGAATGTATATCTATCCATCCATTTGGTAAATGTAAAAAATAATGAGAGAATCAGAAGGTAGATACAAGTTTCAACAAGTAAAAGGAGCAAGGTGAAGAGGGATACGAGGTACTCAGTTAGTGAAGATTATCAGTATTAACAATCCAGGCAGAGAAATATAAGCATTCTGCGTTACTTTCAATATTAATAGAGCTATATACAATTGGCCACATTCATCTCAGTTAAGCCCTATGAGAGCTAACCGATATAGCTTAAGAGAAGGACGGGATATCAGGATCCAGTTAGGGTTAAAGTAACCCAAAATGTTGGATGGATTGTTACCATTATCTAACAGTTTTGGAGGGTAGTGCAGGACATGGTAATAGTTCTCATTGGGAGATAGCCAGATGGAACACTCTAGAATGTCAGAAAGTTCATAAGATAAGCATTGGAATCCTAGAAGGGGTGAATGTTTACCTTAGGATGATTTTTGTCCCTAGTAAAGAGTGAATGTTAGTCGACCCAAGAGCCAATGAGATGGTGCAAAGGGTTCTAAAAGCGAAAGGATGTTTTGTTGAAGTTTCAGAATAAGGTAATAGACATAGATATCAGCATGAGAATAAGAATAGAGTAAATAAAGTATTATGATTAAGATGTGATAAATGAATGATAACGGTAAATCAATATATGAAAGGATGACAGAGTCTAAAGTCAAGTGAAGGAAAAGACGAGAGGGGACATGCCTTGAGACAATAAAAGTATAGGCCCTAAAGTAATATCTTCATTTCGTGAAATAAGTCGGTGAGTCCAACGCGATTACCAGAAGTAAAAGTTAGACCCCCCGAGTAATAGAAATTAGCATGGGATAGTTAAAAAAAATCTAACATGAATTAGGGATCGAGGGAATTGTTAATAGTCGGCATCGTGAGAATTTCAGAGATCATGTTTGGACAATAATAGAATGGACAATAGAAGAATAACATTTAAAGGTCATTCACAAAAACGCTTCCCTAAATAAAGCACTATGAGCAGAGTTAAGCTTAAGGGACTAAATGTGCCAGTTACCCCAGGTGTCACCCTTGTGCGTAAGAAATTCAATTATTCCTGGTGTAGAAGGTTTACTGCAAGGCGAGTAATATGTCAATGAAGATGTGAAAAAAATGCCAAAGATGAAGAGGTAAATATCGAATGGTAAAGGAAGAATGTGGTAAAAAGGTTAAAGGAATGAGATTGCATTTATTAAGACCCTACAGATATAATATGACTCCAGAACATTATGCAAGCATGATGCCGGGGAAAAACAATAAGGGTTTCGCTCTCAATGATATTGATAAATAAGTGGAAATGGACACTTGATACATAAGGATCTCGTACGAGAGGTAAGTTAAGAAAAAGGACATAACCCAAGAGGCGCTACATAAAATACAGATATGAGAGTAGACCAACGGGTAGTCTGTAGTTGATTCAGGAAGAGCCTAGCTATGGCTAGATAGGAGAATACAGACAAATCAGTAGATCATGCAAGATAAACATAGTGAAACCCAGCATTGGAAATTCAGTCTCTCAAATACGGTATCGTAATCCTCGATAAATATTCAGATAGGAGTTGGGGTAGTAGAAGGTGCAATATAAGTGTTACGGAAATAAGAGTGCCACTAGGGAGACAACTGAAATTTCAATCCAGAAGAAACCATACGAGCACAAGGGCACGGAGGTAAGTAACTAAGGATAATGATAGGCGAGTAAGAACATCATAAATACCATGGGGTATACAATGTGATAAGCTTGCAGTTTTACAAGAGTCAGAAGTTCTTCCCTAAGCGCTGCAACGAAAGACTAGCTGAAGAAATAAGGAAGAAGGCTTCAATATAAGCATAGTGACATAAAGAAGAAATGGTCTTGTAACAACAGTCTCACTATAATATTGTATGCACTCCATAAGAAAGTGGAAACTATCGTGGCTAATGAATGGGAAAAAGAAGAAAAATCAAGAGTTGATAATTAAGATCATATGAGATACAGGAAACTCCAGTATTCATGGGAACTAAATAAGCAAAGTATGTATGCAGCAAGTGGCAGAATGACTAGGAAAAGTAACTGCTTACATTTAAAGACAATTAGGAAGGCATGAAAGGAAATCTATGGTGTTGGCATGTTAAAAGGAACGTTGCGAGTAGTATAAATAGATATGCGTAGGTCGCAAGATAAATTATGGTAGAGAAACAAGGTTTTAGCTAGACCGGAATAAGGATAAGAAAAGGTGAGTGAGAAGGTGACGAGAATAGGTAAGTCCTCGGGATTAAACCCATCACAACAAGAGAGCTGATGGTTTCCATAAAGTTATAAAAAGCTCAGTATAGCATGAATGAACTCAAATGAGTTTAAAGTAAGGGTGTAATTGTGATAAATGATAACAGGATGACGTTTAGGCCTTTGATTGAGTAATGATTTTGAGAACAGGGATTTCATGAACTGCACAGGATTAGAATACCCCCATAGGATGAATCACATTGGGATGCTATGAAATACAGTATTGGAGTATAGTATAGTATCGTCCCTAAGTGGATCAGGAAAATCACTTCAGATGTTCCCCGATGAGATGTGAGCCCTAGTGAAAATATATTACATAAGAGGTTTCAAGTTATCAGTGGTAGATTATAGATCAACATTAAGGTGAATCAATAATAGATTAATGAAAGTTACAAATATGAGATGAGATTAGGTTGTTATTATTAAGATGAATAGTAATAAGGAAGCATTAAATGTCTTAGATTTATACATATAGGATAAGCGGTGAGAGAGTAACAGTGAGAGAGTAACCTGGAGTTGGGTGACAGACCTCGATAATCGTAAACCGAAGTAAGATTTATGGTACAGTATGACCTACCTAGTTGTGGTAAATACATAAGCATAGATAACTGAGGCTATGAAACAAGATATAGAAATAGTCGTAAGTTCAACTAAGTACCAAGCAAAGAACTTTAGTACACCTATAGATGCCCAGAGGGACAGCTTGTCACAGTACTATATATGTTCACAAAGTGAAGCCTAGAGATTGGTTAAAAGCTAAAGAAAAAGGTAGATAAGAGTCGCATTGGCACACATTCAAGGTTAGAATCGTACAAGCTGCATGAAAGAAGGTAGAAAAAATTATGAGATTGGAAGAATTTCGGCTACAAGTCATGGTGTGAGAAAAAGGCCTAAAGTGGGGAATGATGTTAGATCCCATGTTTTCGTACGTCAGAGTACGTCATAAGTCAATTGATGTAAGCTCAGAAATAAGATTATATTTGGAAGCATATAAGTAAGTTAATCATGTTACCTTCGAGGTTACAAATATTTAAGATCATGAATAACGAGTACCGAGAGGGTTGCAAAGCTTAGAAGCTAAACCAATTGAAGAAAATAAGTTTCGTCGAAAGTAGACGAGTTTGGAATGTTATAACATGTACTATAGGGTGAGACTATGGTTCATTACATAATAAGGAGGTTATTATATGAGTTATGTTTGTCATATGATATCCGTGTGCTATGTTTTGAAGTCAAGCAAGTTGTGGAACAAAAGTTAGCAATGGTCCTCACAAGTTAAATTCATAAATTTATTGAAACTTAGGTCAAATGTATCTGCGCTTTTCTCCCAATACACTTAAAATTAGGGGATGATATACCTACCAAATTGAATATCTATGAGTTTAATTTCCAATAAATTAAACCGCCCATCGATATGACATAGGAGTAGAGAGATATTTGCAGTTTCGCGAGACTGCGCAGACATCATAAGTGACAAGTAGGTGGGTCATTAATGCTTTTTGAGAAATACATTTCGTGTGTTATATGAGGTATTATTGGGAAATATTATATACAAAATTGAAGTTCTTGGAATTTAATTTTCAACGCTCTTAATCGTTCGTTCATACGGTATCCGGATAAAAAGATATAAGCGTCGGAAGACGAGCCAATGATAGGGTGCCAAGCTAGCACCTCTTTGACTTTTCCAAAGTGGATATATATAAGTCTTAGGTGGGCTTTCTCTTAATTTTTCAGTATAAAACGAACATAGAACACCCATAAACATATCCTTAAGCTCTCTTCTAAGGTTTCAAAGAAGATTATCATCCCGGGCATGAAATCGAGAAGCGATAACATCAAAACGATTCCGACGACGTAAGTGTCATTATACCACCTCTCTTTTTTTATTTATAGTTAGAGTTTTGGAAGGTACTTCCTAGTTAAGAAATTTATAATATATTTATTTAATTATTTAAATATCAAGGAAGGTTGATAAATGTGTTTCCTAATAGTTAGAACTCACGGGACAGTGATCGGAAGCCGTGAGTTCGAGTTATTTGACTTGTAGTGGACTGTTTGTGGGATGTTTCGTGTTGGCCTCTTGTGCTGATGTTTTATGGAGTTTTGGGGATAAAGGTGGGCAAAATAATACATAATGACGGAATGTTGGGCTGGTTGTTCGTCGTTATTTTTTTAAAGGTTGTTTGATACTACTTTTGTTGTCGTTTTATGTATGAAGTGATTAGGGTAGGTAGGCTGTTTTGTGATATATTGTAATGGAGATAAGGTTGGAAAATAATGAATACATGTCATTAATATTTTGTTCTTGGTTTTTTTGGTATATGGTATCGGAGGAGGACCTTGTTACAGCGGAGATGCTGCCCAAATTTACGTAAACAAGTTACTAGTTTAAGTTGCGGACTTAGCCTTTACTCAACACTGATTTTGAATCTCCTTATGTTGTGGTAGATTGATTTGAGTTGTTTGAAGAATTTTATAGAAGGTATTAAGTACTCAATGGAGTTAAGGTAAGTTAAGTCTCTTCCTTCATTCTTTTGGCATGATCTAAAGTGAAACGAACATAAACGGTACGCTATTTCATAATGAATCTACTCCTAGCAACTAAGGTGGTCAATGTTGTTCTTTCCTTACAAAGTTATTTTAAGAAATTATGTATAATCCTTGAGTCCTAGTGAAGTTCATATTCATGGTATGATGTCCATAATGTTAATAGAAGGTGAAACTACCTTACGTCACTCCAAAAGGTTTAGAGCGTGATTCCAGGAGTCCAGCATGCATTATATATAGTATCTATTTTACTCTACCGAGCCGCTCTATAGTTGGCCGGGTACGGAACCTATTGTGCAACCACAGATCAGTTGGATTTTATCGAGATCCACGTGACCGGGTACGTTTTTACCGAGTCCTCTTTGAGGTCGGATACGATATGATGATGATTATGCCCACAGAGGCGGATGTTTTAAAAGATTATGTATATATATGTATCAAGCATTTCATGTCACTAGCTCGTAGAGGCACTCAGATGCTACAGGTTGTATCTCCTATATCTCTCTTTACATTACTGTTCTTATTTATGTTTTTCCACATTACATACGCAGTACTTTATTCGTATTGACGTCCCTTTTGCCTGGGGACTCTGCGTTTCATGCCCGCGGGTCTCGATACACAGGTTGACAGTGCTCTTAGTAGGCTATCAGCTCAGTAGAAGGTGTTGCTGCACTCCACTTGCTCCGGAGTTTCCTATTTGGTCAGTATGATTTGGATATGTATTGACTAGTATGGTGGCGCCCTATCTCGACCTATATGACATTTATGTAGTCTTAGAGGCTTGTACACAAATTTTAGGTATATGGATACGTGTATGGCCTTTTCGGCCTATGTTTTGAGTTTACAAATGATCATGTTAGTCTTATAGGCACGTAGATCACATATATAAGTTTCTATATCATGTTAGGTCGTCCTATGTATATCATTCCCTTATGTTTTATTTCGGTTATCTCATGATGGCCCTTTTGGCCCATTTACCCATGATAGTACGATAAGAAAGATATGTTACATTAGTACTCGGTGGAGTAAGATACTGGGTGCCCATCGCGTCCCATAGGTTGGGTCATGACAAGAAGAATGAAGAAGGACATAGTAGGGTTTGTAGCTCGGTGCCTTAACTATCAGCATGTAAAGTATGAACATCAGAGGCCGGGTGGATTGCTTCAAAACCTAGATATTCCAGAGTGCAAAATGGGAGCGGATCACCATGGATTTTTTAGTTGGGCTCCCATGTACTTCGAGGAAGTTTGATACTATTTGGGTGATTGTAGATCAGTTGACCAAGTCCTCGCACTTCATTCCAGTTGAGACTACTTATTCTTTAGAGCGTTTGGCTGAGATTTACATCCGTGAGATGTTCTGGAGAGTCGTGCGACGAGAGTTGGGCACCCAAGTTGAGTTGAGTACAGCATTTCACTCTCAGACGGACGGACAGTCCGAGAGAACTATTCAAATATTGTGGACATGTTGCGTGCTTGTGTCATTGATTTTGAGGGTTCATGGAATTAGTTTGTGCCGCTCGCAGAGTTTTCCTATAACAATAGCTACCAGTCGAGCATTCAGATGGCTCCGTATGAGGCTTTGTATGGGAGATGGTGTAGATCTTCGGTGGGTTGGTTTGAGCTTGGTGAGGCTAGGCTATTGGGTACTGCCTTAGTTCAGGATACTTTGGACAAGGTTAAATTGATTCAGGATCGGCTTCGCACGGTGCAGTCTAGGCAGAAGAGTTACGCCTATAGGAAGGTTCGTGATGTTGCTTTAATGGTTAGGGAGAAGGTACTGCTCAAGGTTTCACCCACGAATGGTGTATTGAGGTTCGGGAAGAAAGGCAAGTTGATCCCTCGATATATTAGGTTGTTTGAGGTACTTCAGAGGATTGGGGAGGTGGCTTACAAGCTTTCCTCGCCACCTAGTTTGTCGAGTGTGCATCCAGTGTTTCATGTTTCTATGCTCCAGAAGTATGTCGGCAATCTGTTTCATGTCTTGGATTTCAGCACGGTTCAGTTGGATGGTGATTTCACTTATGATGTGGAGCCGGTCGTATTGAAAGTTGTAGCCTTGTTCCCCCATTTACTACTCATTTTGTGCTTTATAGCTATTACGTGACTTATCGGGGTAGTCAATTTGGGTTTGAGGGGATTTCGGAATGAATTGAGACGCTGAGACTCAAGGTTAAAAGCTTAAATTGAAATGATTGACCGGACGTTAACTTATAAGTAAACGACTCCAGAATGGAGTTTTGACGATTCTGTTAGCTCCGTTGGGTGTTTTGGACTTAGGAGTGTATCTGGATTGTGATTTGGAGGTATATAGTTGAATAAGGCTTGAATCCGCGAAAGTTGGAAATTTGGAAGTTTGACCGAGAGTGGACTTTTTTGGTTACCAGGCTCGGATAGGGGTTCCGGGAGTTGGAGTAGGCCCGTGGTGTCATTTGTGACGTTTGCCTAATTCCGAGACATGGGCTCAGGGGCTGATTTTTGAATTGACCATTTGAATTTGATTTGGAACTTAGTTTATTCTTATGGAATTGATTCTTTTAACCCTTGTTGATTGTATCGAATGTTTATGGCTAGATTCGGGGCGTTCGGAGGCCGTTTCGCAAGGCAAGGGCTTGCTAGCGGAGTGATACGACTTGCTTGAGGTAAATATCGTATTTAAACTTGGTTGAGGCACCAGTTGGCTGAATTTTGTGATAGCCACGTGCTTTTGGTTACACACATCCATGGGGATGATCTCAAGTGCGGGCATCAGAATTTGTATATTTGTATTCGGGTTGTGCTCGGGCTCCTATTTGCCCAGAAATCACTATTAAGCTTCGAGCTTTGATATCTAATATGTGATAATAGTTTATGTGATCTAATTGCGCCATGATGAGTCCAGTTAGAGGTTTAATCCCTAAACGAACTTGTTAAAGGTATTTCATTGAAGAAAACTGCCGAATTTAGATACGATAGCACACTTTGCACATGACTACACTTTAGCATGCTATTTACACCCGTCCAAGGATTATGAGAACCTTATTTTCATTCATTATATATCATTATACTTGCTTTATTGCTTTTGTATGATATTTTATACTGGAGCCTGCAGCTATGCCGGGCGGATTATCTTATTGGCACGTGAGTTATCCGTACAGCACGTGAGTTCTCGTGCAGATCCATTTATTGATATTATTGGCACGTAAATTGTCCGTGAAGCACGTGAGTTGCCCCTGCGGATCCATACAATGATATTATTGAAACGTGAACTGTACGTGTCGCACGTGAGTTGTCCGTGCAGATTCTATTGGTAGCACGTGAGTTATCCGTGCAGTGTGTGAAACTCTTATCTTCTCGCTCATTTATCTGATTTATTTGCTTCTTTCCTCTATATTCTATAATGCTGATGAGTAGGTTATTTGAAAACCAGTGCACATGTACAAACAAATACTCGTACCATGGAGCCTTATGAGCTAGCTTCGAATCTTACTCTATGTTAATAAGAAAATAGCAGAATTGTACTGGTTTAACTAATGACCTCAACAATCAAGCTTCCCTTACCTTAGCTTGTTTTTTTTTTTTTTTTTTTTTGTGATAATTACTGAGTTGGTTGTTCTCACACTACACCATGCACCTCGTGTGTATATCGGGGCACGACTGTTGTTGATTGCGGGGTCTATCTGTTTGGAGATCATCAAGGTAGTTGCTTGGCGTCTGCAGACCTTGATCCTCCTTTCTTTATCTTTCAGTTTATGTATTTAGTTTTACTTTCCAGGCAATGTATCAGTCCTTTTGTTGTTATGTATAAATGCTCATGTACTCGGTGACACCCTTATTTTAGGAGAGATTATGTATTGAGATGACTTTCTACTTTGTTTTAAAAAGATTTTTCTTCAAATTAAATTGTTTTCGTATCATTCAAAGCTTTAAGTGTTGGAAATGTTCAGTAGTCGGCTGACCTAGTACTATGATAGGCGCCATCACGACGAATTGATTTTGGATCGTGACAATATCCTAAAAATCGTGTTTTATATAAGTTACAACAACAATAATTGCATCTCAGCCAGGGATAAATACGAGATCATCAGTGATCATGTTATTTCACATACAAAATAAAAATAAAAAGTAAAAAAATACTAAAAATTCTTTATATTATCTTTTGGCGTATAAATCTCTAAAAGGCTAAACAACTTTTAGAAAAACATAAAACATAAAGTGAAAGTGCTAACACGACTAAAACATAGCCTCAACTAAAAAGTATCACTTATATTTTTTTGTTTCTCATCACATCCTATCTTTCGGTAAATATATACACATAAATCTTCAAGAAAAGTATCATTAGAACTTTACGTGAGACATAGCTAGAATCGCCAAGACAAGTTAGACTTTCTAATTTTTGATTGATTTTGTTTTCTTCCCTATTGCATAATACCAAACGGCTGATTACACAAAGCATCAAATGTAAAGGACAGTGGTGTCTCAATACAATTTACACATCAAAAAGTATTTCTTTAACTTTTGTTTATGGACTTTCCAGTAATTGTTTGTTCAGAAAAGGGATAAAATTCTTTACATGCCAATTATACCATGACAGAAACATTGGTAGGTATAGTCGGTGTAAAGCATTGTTTAATGTGTTAGGATATACTATAAATTTTGCGTATTGTTATAATATTTTTTACGAAATAATTATTTATTTATTTATTCAATTTAATAAAGTTTTATTTTAAATAAATCATATATTTGTCTGTGTGTACTTTGTTTATATACTAGATCATTTAGTGTATAAAGTTTAGCTTATACACGGAAGATTAAATCATCGGTTCTTATAAGTCATAAAGTTTATGTTCACAATCTAATAATGGCACTGGACAAACCATTGATATGGTTAATGCACAAGATTACATATAATTTATCTTGATTATGGGAATAGTTTAATTCTGACTTCTTGTGCTAGTACATTTTGTATGTATTAAAGGGATCAAGTAGACATAAGTACTTTATACTGACTTAATAAAATAATTTCTCTAGTCCATCCGATGTACTTATACTTTTAATCTTGATATAATTATTATTAGTTGTGTGTGTCATTTATTGTTTTGATTTATTAAAATGTGAGATTCTTTCGTGGGCCAATAAGTCTGGTAAATTGGACAATAATGATACACATTGGCGAAGTAATAATTAGTTGATAGAATCCATGTCTCGGTTTTGAGATTGATGATACTCCTTTGTGAAAGCTTATAAGTTTTCATGTGTAAACCAGACCGGTGAATTTTGTATCCAACACATGAAATAAGTTAAGTGAAAGTCTAAAGGAAGTAATCAATAAATTAAATTGAGTTTAATTTGATTGATTAGTATTTGAATCTTAACATGGGGAGTTATATAAATTTATGGATTTAAAATTGACCTAAGAAGTGCAATTACGAATTTTTAGTGAAATAATTCATCATTTATTATGGTAGAAATTAATTTCAGATTTAGAAATTAATTTCATAATAGGGAGCCTGGATAAACAAATTTTGTGGTCTCTACTGTACCTAAATAATAAGAAATAAAGGAAATATTCTTTATGGAAGAAGAAAACCTAACAGGTTTGGAAAAAAATTTTAACCTCAAAAAAGTGGCTATGTATATCCCATATAGGCTGGTCGTTTTTGCACTCGTTTTTGCCTTGGAATTTCACCCACTCGAAATTCTCTCTTTCCGGATATTATTTGGCTAACAAGGTGAAGACTATGGAACGTCTTGCTGAGGTCGTGGTCTTGCTACTCTGGAATTAGAGACCGAAATTAATTTGCTTTGTTCACGCTTTAAGAAATAACTTATATAATCTCCGTATCTATTAATTATTTAATTTACACATGATATAATACTGAAACTGCTTCTGCTGCGATATATAATCCATGATAATGGATTGTAGACGGGTTTTAATAAATTGTATGCAAGCATATGAAATCATTGCCGAAAAGGTAACTTAATTAATTAAATTAATAAACTAGGCAAATCTTGATCCTGCATGTAATTGGACTTAATTAGTAATGCATGAAAGAGACCCCAAGTGAAGGACAAAGAATAGAGACGAACGGTTGGTCTCGAATCTTAATAGTATTTAATTAATTTTATATTAGCAGAAAAATGGCAATGCATTTTATAATAGTAAAATTCGTTCTTCACTGGCATATAATTATAACATATTCGGCCTAAGATCATACTTATTTTAAACAAAGTCTAGCAAGTGTTCCCTACAGCAACGCTTTTGTAAGGGTAACCTTTGTTGTAAATCGTATTATTAACGTTATGAGAAGTGTTGCATGCCTTTGAGTCTAAGCTCTCATTTGACATAAAAAGAAAATTTAAAATAAAATTTAGAAATATTCTTTGTTCTTGAAATTTGATCAGTTTTTGAAAACATAAATTGAAGAAAAAATTTTCAAGTTCCAAAAACTACTTTGGGACAGTTTTTTGGTGAAATTTTTTTTCTCCACTCACAAAACTTCAACTTTTTTCAAGTAAAATGTATCTCCAGACACAACTTCAACTTTCAAAAATTATTTTGTAACACACTTTTAATAACTTATTTTTTCAAGTTTCAACCAACTTTATGTCCAAACGCTAACTAAAAATATGGCCTTTGACCAAAGGTTACATTTTTTGATAGTTTCAGTCACGTTTTTTCAAGTGAGGTTAAAGATGCACTGATCACGTCCAACTCTAGTCTTACGCAAATACAATCCGGTCTAAGAGTCCGAAGTCGAATCTCACAGAATATTAAGTCTTAGCTATAAATGTTCAATACCACTAATTATCTAATTGTAACAGAGATATTTATTTGTATACCCGTTAACGGTAGCAAAAGTCTTGCAGTACCTGCTTTGATCAATTGCTCAAGTATGAGTTTGTCTCTCTTAGAAACGAAATACTTTTCACAAACTAGATGCCTTCTTATTTTGTTTGGTGCATTTCTATCTTTGTAGGGAGAATTGCATAGAGTTAAAAAAAACTCTGTTGAAGGAGAGCCTTGATTATATAGAGAAAGGGAGTCATCAGAGAAAAACTACCAATCAGATAAGCCGATCCCACGCTCCACTTTCTTTACAACATGCGGTAGTTTTATTATTAGTAGTTAAATCTTCCCTGGGTAACTTCCATTAATCATATCTTCTTTAAAACGGGTCGGGTCAGTCCATATGGGCGACCCAAATCCAATATCCAACATCTCCTACTTCGCACATGGTGGACTTGACCCAAACCAGTACCATGACAATAACACATGTAATTCATACTAGTAAATAGTTTGTGCGGCCTGCGAGCTCGAGAGCTATAATATTTTTGACCCTTTAAGGTAGTTTAATAGCTTCACATATAAATTCAATCACATGCGGAAGGTGTTTACTACTAACATGAGGATATTATTACTCGCAATACCCCAGACATCATTTGCTATTCCACTAGTTACTTATCTGATCCCTCATCCTCGAAAGATGTGAACTCGATTTCATGTTTACTTTTGGATCCATAATTACTTTTAATACCCTTATGGTAATTGTAGTGGTCGACCAATGATTTGTCTTCCCTTTCTACGCGAATCTATCTATTCCAAATCAATTGCTTTCCTAGACATGCACTGCATTGTTGAATCACTCGTGGCTATTAGTAGCATGGTAAAGTAGCAATACTGATTAGCACTTCAAGAGGCAATAAAAGGTCAAAGGGTATTCCAATAATTTAATATAACTTCTTTGGAATCTCACATAATGAAAAAGCAGGAATTCATTCTTCCATTATCCCATTGGTCGAGAGCACACGTGGTATGAAATACATGTTATGGTGTTATCACCTTATATTGGCGCATGTGTTTTATTCTTTTAATCATTCAACACTATTCAGATCTTGGTCTAGACACCTCCAAATGTCTAACCCGAATTTTTCACCTCAATAATCCTCAAACCCAACTTTTTGGAGAAACACGCATGTGTCTTACAAAATAAGCCATAATCAAATGATAAAATTCGTAAGTATGACCAGTTGTCATGACACACCTTTACAAGTAAATATAACCTCGCATTATTGAAGGTTCTATAAGGTCACATATCTTCACGATTCTTGACGTAAAAGGCGATTGCTTGTGTGAGAGAGCCAATCTCGCGACTTGTTCGTCACACTTTATCAACAAAACATCATCACATGCATACACGATATAAAAACAATTTCAAGAGTCAAATATCGATGAGCATATTATAATAATCAAGTCATTTTACAATACATAAAAATATTCATATCCTTCGCAAACCTAGATCCATAACATGTTTCTCAAACAGGTTATAGATATTGCTTTTGTAAAAGGATCAGCTATCATGCTTCCCTAGGAATGTACCTGCAAGTTTATCTATCCACTTGCTACCATGTTTCTTACAGAGTTATACTTAATGTCAATGTTGTTGGTCTTGCTGTGATACTTGGGATCTTTTGTGTATGCAATAGTCGCTTGACAATCACAATATAGAGTCATGGGACCCTAAGAGTTCTTTGTAATATCCCAATGTTCAAAAAATCTCTTCAACCAAATAGCTTCTTGTACCGCAGACGCACAAGTTACAAACTTAGCTTCCATCATCGAAATCATGAAATAGCTTCTTACTTTTCCATGAAATAGAACCACCATTAAGTAAGAAAGCATAACCGGATATTGATTTTCTATCATTCCGGTCACCTGCCCCATCAACATCCGTATATCCTCTCAAGTATAAATCATTTCCATTATAACATAGTGATAATCTGCAGATCCCTTCATGTATCTGAAAATTCTCTTTACAACTTTCCAATGATATCTTCCAGGATTGGATTAATACCTTCTAAAGACCCACGACATAACAAATGTCTGTGCGAGTAAACATCATAGTGTATATCAAGCTCCTGACAGCACTTGAATACGAAACTCGAGACATTTTTTTCTTTTCATTTTCAGTCTTGGGACACATTTCAAGGCTTAAAGTTTCATCTCTCATTACATGAGTATCTATGAATTTGCAACTATTCATGTGGAAATGCTCCAAAAAAAATATTATATAAGTTTCTTGAGATAAACTCAATAACTTTTTGGAACGGTCTCTCTGGATCTTAACTCCAAGGATATAGTCTGCCTCACTCATATCTTTCATGTCAAATGACTTTTAAAGCCATGACTTGATAGTTTTCAAATTTTCCAATTTTTTTCCGGCCAACAAAATATCGTCCGTGTAAAGAGAAAGAATTACAAATAATTGGACTTCTTCACAAAAATGTAATGGTCTTCATTTATCATGATAAAATCACACGAGATCACCTCCTTGTGAAATCTCAAATACCATTGCCTTGAAGATTTCTTTAGGCCATAAATAAATCTTTTCAATTTACAGACCTTTTTTTCTTGGCCATTAATGATGAAACCTACAGGTTATTCCATGTAGATTTCTTTGTTTAGTTCTACACTGAGAAAAGTCATGTCCAGTTGGTGTAATTCCAAATCCAAACGTGCAACAATAGCCAAAAGTAAGCGAATGGAGATAAACTTCACAACTGGTGAAAATGTTTCCTCATAATCTATTCCAGCTTCTTGAGTAAAGCCTTTTGCCACCAATCGTGCCTTATATCTTTCTATTGACCTATCCGCTCTGTGTTTAACTTTGAGAACCCATTTGTTTCAAATGGCTCTACGCCCAGGCAGAAGGTCAACTAGATCCCAGACTTTGCTGGTTTTCATGGACTCTAATTCTTCATTCATTGCTTTCATCCACTCATCTTTTTCAGGGCTCGATAAAACCTTAGTCACAGACTTTGGCTCATCCATTTCTGTGGGAGATACCAAGACAACGTAATCTTCAATCTCATTAGTACGTGCGTATATTTTTCCTGGTACTCTTTCGTAGTTGACATTCGGATTCGTCAGAAGGATTTTGGGATTGATAACCCTCACTCCCACTCGAATCAACACCAAGATCTTGATCGATTTGATTATCAATTATGTCAAAAGACACTTGCTGACTATTTGAGTTTAACATTTCATAAAGAGACTCTCCATTCTTTACCTCGCCCTTCTTTGGAAAATTATTTTCCGAAAATGTGATATTTTGTGATTCAATCTCATTAACACTTCCATCCTCTAATTCACCAACGAACACATACCCTTTGGAGTGTTCTGAATATCTTATAAAGATACATTTCTTACCTTTGGGACCTAATTTACCAAAATTGCTAAAATAATCTTTTACACATGAAACACAGCCCCAAAGTTGTAAATCATTTAAGTTTAGTTTATGACCAGTCCAAAGCGCATAAAGAGTGGAAGAAGCGGATTAAGAAGGTACTTTGTTCAATATGTAGGTTGTAGTCAATAACACGTCTCCCCAAAAGAAGATAGGTAAACTTGTTTGCGCCATCATGGACTTTATTATTTCCAATGGTGTTATATTCCTCCTTTATCCTATACCATTTTGTTGAGATATGTAAGGAACAGTTAACTATCTAGTGATGCCCTTTTCGTTACACAATTCTTCAAACTATTTTGATAGATATTCATGCCCTCTATTAGTTCTTAAGGTCTTAATCCTTTTGTCTAATTGATTCTCAGCTTCATTCAAACATTTCTTAAAGCATTCTAGTGCTTCAGATTTATGAGAAATCAAATAGACATAAGCAAAATGCGTGAAATCGTCAATGAACGTAATGAAATATAAAGCTCCGGACCTAGACCTTACATTCATTGGATCACAGATATCATAATTGATTAATTGCAATGGAAAATAAGTTCTCTTAGCCTTTCCAAATGGTTTACGTGTAATCTTTCCGACAAGACAATTTTCACAAGTTGGCATTTCAATTTTAGAGAAATAACCTTAATGTCCTTCTTTAGCCAATTTATTCATTCGATCATGCCCGATTTTAACGACCTGATCGGTCGTTCAGAGCATTTGTACTTTGCTCGATAGTTTACGGGCATGATTATCTCCGTATAATGTATTATGACTTATGAAAATCATTGATTTTGATTTTTAGGTTATTCGGAATCAATTTGGAAGAATGAATTTCATTGTTGAAGCTTTAAGTTGGAAGAGTTGACCAAGTTTGAATTTTTGTGATTATAACCTCGGAACGGAGTTTTGTTGGCTTCTTTAGGTCCGGATGGTTATTCTAGACTTGGACGTATTCCCGGATTTGCATTTGGATATTTCTAGAAGGTGTTGGCACTATTTGGCGAAAGTTGAAAATTTGAAGATTTGGAATGTTCATAAGTTTGACCAGGAGTTGACTTTGATGACATCGGGTTCGAATTGTGATTTCGAGAATTGGAATAGCTTTGTATTTTATTTGCGACTTGTGTGCAAAATTTGAGTTCATTTCGAGTTGATTTGATAAGGTACTGCACATGTTTTGGAAGTTGAAAGATTCAAAGTTCATTAAGTTTGATTTGAGGTATGATTCGAGGTTTTTATGTTGTTTGATGTGATTTGAAGCTTCGAGTAAGTTTGTATCGTGTTTTAAGACTTGTAGCTATGATTGAATGGGGCCCTGAGGTGATCAGGTGTATTTTGGATCATTGGTTGAGAAACTAGTTAAGGATTTGGAGTTTGACTATGGTCAATATTGAGTCATGATGACCTATTTTCGGTGTTTTCAGTGTGCCAGCAGGTTTTTAGCTTATTTTATGATTGAAAACCATATATGGTTTGTGTCCGGAATGTTCCGAATGAGTTTTAGGTGCTAAAACAAAAATTCTTTCGTTGCTGATTTTCTGGTGTAACATAATTAAGAAAATGTCATGTTTTATTCCTTAAATTTTCAAACTTCATTTAAAATTTCAAAATAACATGTCTCCTTCATTTTAAAGCCAAATTGGTTGATTCAAAAGCCTAACTTGACTGAAATTTCATAAGGAATCTATTGGAGGCATCAAAAAAAAGTTTCAGGATCGTTTAGCAAATGAAATGAGGCAGAACAGCTGAACAAAAAATATTTAATATAGAGGGTTTATTCATTTGGTCATATTTTGAGTTGGGGAGCTCAGATTTGGGAAATGTTTGATACAATTTTCACCATATGAATTGGGGTAAGTGTTCTCTAATCGGTTTTGATTATATTCCGTGAATCTATTTTTGTTTTTGGTAATTGGATTCTGAATTTTAAAGAGACAATTCGAGTTTTGAACAACGATTCAGAGTCAGATTTGGGTGAAACTAGTATGGTTGGACTTGTAATTGAATGTGTTAATAGATTTTGTAAGTTTTTTCGACTTCTGAGGCACAGGCATGGGTGCGACTTTTGGCCGATTTTGGATTCTGATTAAGGATTCGACCTTTATCATTTGGAATTATTTTCTTGGGATTTATTTGATGTATTTGAGTTGCTTTGGCTAGTTTCAAGTCGTTCGGAGGTCGATACACACGGGATGGCATTTTGGAGCATCGTTTGGCTTGCTCGATGTTGGATTTGTCTTATTCGAGGTAAGTAACACTATAGCCATAGAATATCCACGCTCAGGGCTTGCCAATTCAGGAAGCGGAGGAACTCCTAATGAATCACGTGACGGGAGGTCAGGTACACCAAATAACTCTGATTTACAAAATTTGGTACTAACTTTACAGAAGCAAATGAAAGAGCAAAATTACTGCATCGAATAAATACCTGGTGTACCACCAGTGATTAAGGGAGTGGATATCGACAAATATTCGCAACAACCCTGGAAGCCAAGCGCGGCCCCACTGCCCATTCCTAAGAAGTTTAAAATGCCTGACAACCCAAAATATTATGGAATAACTAATCCACGTGATCATGTAACTGCATTCACAACAGGCGTAAAAGGCAATGATTTGACCAAGAAAGAAATTGAGTCGGTTTTGGTCAAAAAATTTGGACAAACACTCACGAAAGGGGCATTAACATGGTATTCTCTTTTACCTGAAAATTCTATTGATTCTTTTGCTGAGCTTGCAGAATTATTTATAAAAGCACATTCGGGAGCTCAAAAATTTTAAAAAAGGATGGAAGATATCTTCAAGGTAAAACAAGGAGATACTGAGTTACTCAGAGAATTTGTGGATAGATTCCAGCGTGAAAGAATGATGCTTCCGTGAGTACCTGATAATTGGGCAGCCATGGCATTCGCAAGTAATCTGAATGAAAAAAGTTCAGAAGCCACGAGAAAACTCAATGAAAACTTACGAGAATTCCCTACAACAACATGGAGTGATGTATATAACAGGTATAGCGCCAAGTTGCGGATTGAAGAAGACATCATTACACAGTCAAGGGTTGATGAAAGAACAAATTCGAGGCGGTCAGAGTCTGAAGAGAGGTCTGGTAAAAACAGATACGAGCCTTATATGGGACCCATGGGGCGAGGCTTATGGTCTAAGCCAAAAAATGTATGGTCTAACTCTAGATCGAGAAATAGAGATGCAGGGTTCATTAACCAGGTTCAGAAAGTAACAAGATGTACGTGATAGAGATACCAATGCGAATGTGAGGATTGGAGATTATAGTTTCAATATTAGTACATCCGAATTGGTAGTTGTTCTAAGGAGTATGGGAGATAAGGTGCAGTGGCCAAAGGAAATGAGATCAAACCCAAGCAGAAGAAATCCATATTTCTGGTGCGAGTTTCATAACGACCATGGCCATAAAACAGCGGATTGCAGGTTGTTACAAGGTGAAGTAGAGCATTTGTTAAAGAAGGGATATTTAATAGACCTGTTCAGCGAGAAAGGTAAACAATCTTATATGAAAAATAAATAAGAACCTCCAAAACCCCCATCTCCAAACAAAACAGTTAACGTGATAAGCGGTGGAGAAGAAGTCGACGGTATAACATACACGGCCACGAAGAAGACGTCGAAGTTCACAGTAACCCACGGGAAGCGAGTTCGTCAAGTTTTAGAGAAAGATAGTATAACATTTTGATGATGCAGATGGCTTGATGATTCCTCACAATGATGCACTGGTAATATCTTTACTTATACATGATACTAATGGAAAACGAGTTTTGATTAACTCAGGTAGTTCCATGAATATTATTCTTCTACGAGTGGTGAACGAAATGCAAATTGGCGACAAGATGGTACCAAAAGCACCTTCCTTATCTGGATTCGATAATTTAACCGTTATTACGAAGGGGGAGATAGTGCTAACTACATTCGTAGAAGGAGTCATCAAATATACAAAATTTCAAGTAATAGACACGGACATGGCCTATAATGTGATACTTGGGAGGTCGTGGATTCATGACATGGATGTTGTGCCATCTACATTACATCAAGTTATTAAGTTTCCTTCGAAGTGGGGAATTCAACAAATCCGATGAGATCAACGAGTTTCTAAGAATATCAATTCAATGGTGGAATCACACAAAGTAAGCAATAATACAAATGAGAATTTCGTTCATCTGAAAGTGGCTCAAGGAAAACAGATATGGATTCAAGACTGGATGTCATTCAAGAACCGGAGGAGAATGAAAACATCAAGACAACTATTGAAGAGCTCGAGGCTGTTGTATTATTCGAATAATGGCCAGACCGAAAAGTTTATATTGCAGCGAAGCTGATCCCCGAAATGAGAGGTAAGTTAGTTGAATTTTTAAAAGAAAACACAGATTGGTTTGCCTAGTCGCATTCATATATGACAGGTATACCTCCGGAGGTGATGACTCACAAATTGAATGAAGATCCATCATACCTACTTGTCAAGCAAACGAATAGGAAGCAAGGCTCTTTCAAACATCAAGTGATTCAGGATGAGGTACAAAAACTATTATAAATTGGTTCAATACGGGAGGTAAAATACCCTAATTGGTTAGCTTATAATGTGGTAGTTCCAAAAAAGAATGGAAAATGGCGAGTATGCGTAGATTATGTTGATTTAAATAAAGCTTGCCCAAAAGATTCATTCCCTTTACCGCATATAGATCAATTGATTGATTTTACCGCAGGTCATGAGCTGTTGAGTTCTTTAGATGCATATTCAAGTTATAATCAAATAAATATGGATCCCCTAGATGAGGAAAAAACATCGTTTATTACAGACAAGGGGACTTATTGTTACAAAGTCATGCCTTTTGATTTGAAAAATGATGGGGCCACGTATCAAACCAAGATGTTTCAAGAACATCTGAGAAAAACTATAGAAGTCTATATCGATGATATGCTAGTCAAATTTGCACGAGCAGGAGATCACTTTCAACATCTTTCAAGCACCTTCGAAATCCTCCGCAACTATAATATGAAATTAAATCCAGAAAAATGTGCCTTCGGCGTGGCTGCAGGTAAGTTTTTAAGTTTTCTTGTATCTAATAGAGGTATTGAAGTAAATCTTGTAAAGATCAAAGTCATCGAAGAAATTCCAGTTGTACTCACGAACAAAAAAGAGGTACAGAGGTTGACAGGAAGAATAGCAGCTTTGGGAAGATTTATTTCTAAATCTTCAGAAAAAAGTTTCAAATTCTTTTCAGTACTAAAAAAGCAAAATCAGTTTGAATGGACTGAGGAATTCCAACAAGCTCTCAAAAATTTAAAAGCATATTTGTCAAATCCGCCCCTGCTGGCTAAACCAAAAAATGGAGAGAGGCTACTTGTTTATCTCACAATTTCAGAAATGGCAGTAAGTGCGGTTTTAGTACGAGAAGACAAAGGTAAACAATATCCAATTTATTATGTTAGTAAATCTTTGTTGGATGCTGAGACTCGATACCCTTACTTAGAAAAACTTGTTTTAGCATTAGTTATGGCATCTAGAAAGTTGAGACCTTATTTTCAATGTGATCCTTTCTCTGTAGTAATTTCTTATCCTCTAAGGAATATATTACATAAACAAGAGTTGTCAGGAAGATTAGCTAAATGGGCTATAGAACTCAGTGAGTATGATATCATGTACCAACCTAGAACTACAATAAAATCACAAATTTTAGCAGATTTTGTAGCGGATTTCAGCACAAAAATAGTTCCTAAAGTAGAAAAGAAACTACAAGTATTCACCGGAGCTAATCCAGGTATATGGACTCTATTTACTGATGGCTCCTCTAATATGTTAAAGGAGCAGGTTTAGGTATTATTTTAATCCCACCTTCGGGAGAAAGTATAAGACAAGCAATAAAATGATTACCCCTTACTAACAATAAAGCAGAGTACGAGGCTATTATTGCAGGTTTGGAACTGGCACGAGAACTCTTTATAGAGCAAATCGTAATTAAGAGTGATTCTCAACTGGTAGTTAACCAGATGCAGGGGGCTTACGTAGCTAGAGAGGCATGAATGCAGCAATATTTAGAAAAGGCACGAGAATTGATAAGACAATTTCAATCATGAAAAATTGTGCAAATACCCAGGGAGGAGAATGCGGAAGCAGATGCACTAGCTAATCTCGCATCAGTTACGGAAATAATAAATGCAGAAAATGCTATTGTAATACATTTGTTTCATTCAGCACTGGACCAGGATAAAAATGAATTAAGTTTCAATAATTTAACTTGGGACTGGAGAAACGAACTTGTTAATTTTCTGCAGTATCGAACCGTACCTGAAGACAAAAAAGAGTCTCAGCTACTTCGACGAAAGGCTGCCCGTTACTGCTTAATTCGAGAAAATCTATATCGAAAAATGTTCGAGGGACCTTTAGCAAGATGCCTTGGACCTGCTCAGACAGAATATATGACGAGAGAAGTACACGAGGGGCATTATGGAAATCACGCAGGAGGAAGATCCTTGGTGAAAACTTTAATTAGAGCAGGATACTATTGGACGAAAATGGAAAAAGATGTAGAAAATTTTGTAGCTAAGTGCGATAAATGCCAACGATATGGATATAACATGCACCGCCCCAACAGAATTATTACATACGATTATTTCCTCGTGGCCATTCAAGAAGTTGGGAATGGATATCGTGGGACCATTGCCACAAGCTAAAGGAAATGTATGATTTTTGTTGTGTTGACAGATTATTTTTCCAAAATGGGTAGAGGCAAGAGCTTTCAAACAGGTGCGAGAAAAGAAAGTCATGGATTTTATTTGGCGAAACAATATATGCCGATTCGGAGTGCAAAAGGAAATTGTATGTGATAATGGCCCACAGCTTATAGGCACGAAAGTCACAGAATTTTTTCAGAGTTGGCAAATTAAACGAATAACTTCCTTACCTTATCATCCCGTGGAAAATGGACAAGCTGAGTCAACAAAAAATATTATTATTAATAATTTGAAGAAAAGATTAGAGGAATCAAAAGGCAATTGGCCCGAGGTGTTACCGGGAGTATTATGGGCTTATCGAACGACAGCAAAGACAGGCACGGGAGAAACTCCATTTTCACTAGTTTATGGTGCATAAGCCTTAATCCCAGTTGAAATAGGTGAGCCAAGTACGATATACACACAAGCAACTGAGGAATCAAATGGTGAAGAGATAAGAACGAATTTAGACTTACTTGAGGAAAGGAGAGAAGCGACTCTAATAAGAATGGCAGCTCAAAAGAAAATTATTGAGCGATACTACAATAGGAAAGCTCATCTCAGATACTTCAAGATTGGAGACTTTGTTCTCAAAAAGGTTTTTCAATCAACAAAAACAGCTGGTGCAGGGAAGTTGAATCCAAATTGGGAAGGTCCTTACAGGATTCAAAGTATCGTTGGAAAAAGTGCTGATGAGTTGGAAACCATAGAAGGCAAGGTACTACCTTCGAATTGGAATGTTTTTCATTTAAAGAAGTATTACTTCTAGGCAAAGGAAGTACTCATGGCCAGGTATTGCTTAATTATAATTTTATTTTATTCCGTTAAATTATACTAACAATTTTATATGATAGGCAAAAAGCTAGCCCACACCAAATGATGATATTAGACCTGAAAGACACGCGGGATACAAAATTATTCCAGGTCTGGGTTACAACCTTTCTGATGGAAATAAAAAGGGTGATGCAGTCATCATCTAAAAGTATACCTCAAGTGCTCGAGATTTCATACTTCAAAGCTCTAACACTTGGGTGACTGTATATATGAAGGCAAAGAAGAATAAAGAAGACTAAAAAAGTCAGAATTCAAGCCTGGTTCAGCCCAAAAATCAAAAGTCAAGAGCCAAAAAACAAACCTGAGTCAAAAACTTTTGTAATAGCTATGATAAAGTGTAAAATCGCGGCCATAAGTTATAAGATCGTACGAGTGCTTAGGTTAAAGGAAATAATTAGTCATGGGTTGCAAGATAGACCCTAAACTTTTTAAATCTATTGCAAGAAAAATAGTTAAGAAAAAGTTGTTACAAGAAGTTATTTGAATACTTGTAAAGTGTTATATAATTTGAAAGTTCAAAATTTGAAAATTCCTCAACTTATTCATGAAACTTCTTCAAAGTATGTATTTTCCTACTTTTTTATATACTTACACCAATATGAAGTTGAGACATCTTCTTCATTAGTGTCGTTTATAAAAGGGCCCTCTTTTATAAAAATTCGTGTCCATCAAAATCACGAAACATTAAAGCATTTTTAAATGCAAGTCAAAGAGTAAAATAAAACTCAACATCAAATTAAACGAAAATTTATATATTAAAACTTGGTCAAAACTAAGTATATACTTAGTTAAAACCAAGATACTTGTTTGTTAACAAACCCCAAAACGAACCAGGGGTAAGAAATAACCATCCATCCCAAAAACAAAAAACAAACTTCCCATCAAAAAGTTTCAAATAAACTAAGTTGTGAAAAAACACTAAGGGGCAGCATCCAATGTGTCATCATCAGCAACGGGAGAATATTCGGCTTGGGAAGAAGTGACTTGGACACTAACTTCACCAGGAGTAGGTTTATCACCTTCGGGAACATCGACCTCAGGTGAGGCAAAGCTCTGACTTTTCAGAGTCTTTTCAATCGTTTCTTTAGCCTTGGCAATCTCAGCATTCAGATCGAAGCCTTCCTGGCTAGCCTCCATCAAAGTCTCGAGGTGGGTATTCAAATAAGCCTAACTCACATCGAGTGTCAAATTTTCTTCAAGGGCTTCATAATCTTTCTCCCACTGGTCAATCTCGGCTTTCAGCTCTTCTTTCTCAATCATAGAAGCATCATAAAAAGTCTTCAAAGCGGCGAGGGATATCTCCAAGAACTGGATCTTATCATAAGAGGCACAGAGGTCTTCTTGGGTGAGTGTTTGAACTAATTCCCCGGCATAATTCTCCTTATGGTTAAGAAGTTCTTTCAAACCCCTTATCTCTTAGGTGGCTTTAGAAAGCTGCTCTGCAAATGAAAACTCAAGGATATCCTTGTCTTTGCTGACTTGACTTGAAGAAGCTTTTTCAATTGCCAATTCTGCCACAACCATCCTTGCTTGCTGCTCTAAAGCACATTTTTCTTCAGCTAAAACTTGCTTCTCCAATTGAAGACCCTCGTATTGTTCCTTCCAGCTGTCCTCTTCAGTACGATAGTCATTGACTTGCTGCTCGGCATGAACAATCCTTTTCATAAACTTTGTGCCTATCAAATTGATCTACAAAGGAAAGAAAAGAAATTATGGTTGAACAAAAATAAAAAACCACGAGAAAAAGAGAAGTAAAAGTTAAGACTCGAACCTTCAAGGATGAATGAACAATATCATTCATCCACGTCAAGGAGTTGTGACTATCCAACTTTGCCTTCTCAATTGGGCCAAGCAAAGGCTTCAACCATACATCATCTTGACTAGATTTCTTCAACAAATTTCATTGTCAGGAACTTCGATGGTAATCTTATTCATCATTAAACTGCTACTAGAAGAACCAACTTCTGCATGGGAACTAGTAGCAACGGGAATGGTTGAGGAAGTGAAAGCAGTCACAGGGGGAGCAGTAGCAACAACAACATGTACGGTAGTTTGAGTACGAATGGGGACTGATACTGGAAGGGAAGCAAAGGGCAACTCTTCAGAAACGGGACAAAAATCTTCAGTATCAAAACCACGGGAAAACAATTGATATAAAAGAATCATGAGGAGGAACATCCATCTCTTCATCGAAAAGCACTAACGTAGCACTTTTGAACTCATATAAAAGCTTTGAAGGAACTGAACTTGGAGGAGGGGTGGCTTCATCATCTGAAATAAGGCGCCTCTTAACTCGAGGCCTGCGCACTAAAGAACCTTCTTCTTGTTCCTCTTCACCTTCCAAGCCACAGGCTCCGTCTACTTTCCTTTTTGATGAAGAGCACAAAATCCTTTCTTGAGCAAGAGACATAGAAAGTCTTGAAGAAGTAATACACACGGGACCACTTCGAATGGGAAATCCTAGCAAAAGAGAAAAGTTAGGAATACCTGAATTAATACAAAGAAAAGGGAGAAAATCAAAAAAGAAAGGTACCGTGTGTTTTGACTTTCCATACAAACATATGAGAAACGTATTTCCAAGACCTTCCCTCCATGGGAGCAACTGGCAATAACTGTTCTACCCAAGCACGGAAGCTAGGGATTAAAAACTTCCATGGTTGCTGAAAAAGTAGCCACGAAATTATAAGTTTTTCTTTTTTATGAAAAAAACACTTACGCGCAAAATTTCACTTTTATGGAAAGGGCATATTCTCCTCACCCACCAAAGCACTTGTGGGAGTAGCAACGAAACGGGCATACCAGCTACGATCTATATCATCCTCAGGGCTAACCAATACCATTTTGCTTCTGGCCACGAGAGTAAAGACCCCTGAACGAAATAATTTAGAGGAATCAAGATGAAGCAAGTGATGAAAGGTGAAAGGCAAGGAAACCAAGTTGGATAAATATCGAAGACATGAAACAGCCCTCCAGATGATAGGACCAATCTATCCTAGGCAAACATTAAAGAAATGGAAAAATTCTATAATTACTGGGTCAATAGGTGGTCTAAAACCTAAGGTGAAAGGATATGTGTAAACAAATGAATAGCCAGCCTGATACGAAGTTATCCTTTGGTTTGAACTAGGAACTAAAACTGGAAAATCAGATTTCCAGTAACATTCTCTTCAAACAAGAGAAATCAAACTAGTAGTAATTTCCGAAGGATAAATATCGGCACGGTCATGGGAGGCTAAAGAAGAAACTTGGTTCCTAATCATTTCACGATCAGAGGAGAAAGAAAATTCTTGTGAAACAATTTCATCAACCGTTGGTTCACGTATGGGTTCACTTGATTCCCTATTTCTAGCAGAAGATCTAGGGGTTAAAGAAGCCCAAGTTCTAAAAGAAGAAGGAGTAGTAGTGTTGGTTTGAGAAGAAGAACCATGAATGGACAAAGATCCTAAACTACGTAGTCTACCGCCTCGTCTACTCCTAACAGGAGCAGATGAAGGAGGAAGTTCATCAACAATTACTACTTTGCGAGGATCGGGATTTGATGAAGACATGGTTGTATAAGGAATTAACAGAGAAATATGTGCTAAAGAACAAGGACGAGTGAAGAAGAACAACACTGTAGGATGAAGGTTTCGTGAAACTGAAGGCATATGAGGTATTTATAAGAAGAAGTAACCATCGTATGAAGTAGATCATGATGAAACGCCATAATGGAACCGTCACTTCGTGGCTGACGTAGCTGCAGAAAATCCCCAAAAAACGCTGAGAAACTGCAGGTCCAATCATCAAAAGCCATGTGACATATGCATTAAATGGAAGTGACATACAACGCGTTGGTTCTGAAGAGAACACAATGATGCTTGGGAAACGGTGTCAAAGAATTCCCGTCACAAATACATACCACTTCCCAAATATTCAATTGTATAATATTTGGTAAATGGGGGGACTATCTGTATTGGTGGTAAATAAGTGATACACGTAGGAATTGTACTTAGCTGACGGGGCACGTTACATGGAACAATGAGAAAATGACAACTGGAATATTACGATTAAAATTAGGTATACGAGTTACAAGAGGTACGAGTCAACCACTCACGAGATAAAAGGAAATTTATATTCGAACCTAAAATAGTCGATGAAGAGACACGGGCAGAATGAACCAAGATGGTAAAAAGGGAAGAATCATGAACCTCCAATTAATGATGAAGGGGAATCAGAATCGTTACAGAATCCTCATCAACAATTACGATTATCAATTGTAACAGATCATTAATGTCATTAAAGCTCATAATGATTCGGCCATAAATGGTAGGAAACGTTATATTTGTAAACCTCTATATAAGGGAAGAGAATTTTACTTGTAAAGACACGTTCTGACTTATATTGGAATACAATTACTTTTTTTTTGCTTACAATCAATCATTTTAATATCTTTTTGTCAATTTTATTTCCTTTCAAGAGATTTATTGAGAAAGTTAGAAATTTCTTGGTTTTCAGTAACCCGAATTCTTCTAAAATAGGCTTTGACTAAAAAATTTATTTTTTGATTAAACAACGACCTCTAATAGATTTTGGGTCGTGACAAGTAACTTCCTCTAATCATATCTCTTTTAAAACAGGTCGGGTCAATCCATATGGGAGACCCAAATCCAATATCCAACAACCACTAAGAAGACAAACTCGAACAATTTCTAAGTTATAAAGCATGTGATTTTTTTATTCTAAACTAATTACCTAACAAATCTAGAAAACAGTAAAAATATCAATTAACAAGGATGAAATTGGAGACAAGATTAAGGAGGCATAGTGTTATGATTTTCTCAATCGTCGGAATCCTTCCCGCTATGTCTCTTATAATATCGCCTAAGTATTCTCTATCGACCATGAGTTTTCGGATCTCATAATTCTCTTCCGAGCAACTACCACAATTTGCTAGACGTATTCTTCGGAATTACGCTAGCTAGCACTAGGTCACCGCTCACTAATATCACATCAAGGTATGCTATTCCTAATCCCACCTTTAAACCCTCAGTATTGATTCCTCACATACGTTAGGAGTGATGTTGTTCAACAACTACCTTAATGTGCACCCTTTTTCAAGAAATACATACGAAATAGGCACAGTTAATTGATGTCCATTCAATCAACAGCAATACACACGTAGTTGAACAAGTAGAGAAATTCAACGGTTCAATTATATAAAAACATAACAAGAATTTATCCTACAAAAGGTTCTGTCAAAACCCTAGATAACAAATTAGCTATTCATAATAGTATGTAAAACTACAATACTAAAATTCATAACCAAGAATAAAAAATTGGAAGAAGAAAAGAAAAACTCTTAGAAGAATTCTCCGCCTTGCTCCTAGCATGTTCTTGCCTCCTTAGGTCGAATCCCCTCTCAAAAACGTCCAACCCCTTCTTAGACATATTTAGGGAGTATTCATAGGCTAGGCTTGAAGTCTCCAAGTCCAAAACTGAGTAGGAAATAATTTATTCACGAACTAAGGGACCAGGCTTTAAGCCAAGCGAGGCCTTGTGTAGCGCGCCATAAGCCAGGGGAAGCCTGGTGGAGCTCGCCTTAAGCCAGGGGAGGCGAGGTCTATAGCGAGGAGCAGCACGCTATAGAGCTTGCGACGCCTGGCATGGCATCACACTTGGGTACTTCGTGCTTTTGTTATGTTTTCTTGTATTTTCGTCCTCTTTTCGTGCAATCTTCACTCGTCTTTGTCTTCCGATGTTCCTACACATAAAACAACATAATTTAGCTCAAATATCGCATAATTAATCACTAAACTAACAATATGTAAGACGAGTAATAAAATATAGCATTTTGGCCAAACATCACCTACTATATATCTCTCACTGAAGACTAACACTGTCTTTATTTGATTGAGCTTTCAGCTGTACCGAAGATTCCAGAACGAGAAAATACACAGCTGAAAGCTGTCAAGAACTACTTGTAATAAGCGTATATCACTCTTGTACTGCACCATTTGGCTACTTTTCCCAAGTCCAAAAGCTAGCTTTTCGACCTACGCACCTGCTCCTTATTAATAATTGAGAGTGACATAATGCATCCTTTCAAATATCATCCGCATCTTAAACATTGGCCTGCAAGAAAAGCATCATGAATATTTCATCTCCAGCAATAAAACCCGACATTACCTTGTCTCTCACTTTATCGTCTTCCACCAGTACCACTACGACGACTGATGCTTCTACTAAAGCCTTAAAGCCCAAAGAACGAGGCATCAAACTAATCCAACTACTGCTCAATTGCGCTAACCATGCTTCCTCCGGTAATATCCACGACGCCGACGCGTGCCTGTCCCAAATTCTCCAACTTGCATCGATCACTGGTGATTCCATGCAGCGCCTAGCCGCCTGGTTCGCCTCGTCCTTAGCCATCCGCCTTCTGAAACGCTGGCCTGGCCTCTACAAGGCTCTAAATCATCGAGGACCGGTAATACTTGAGTTGAGAAAATAAATTACCGGCAACTACCCATTTCTTGCATTTTATTATATGAACATAGTACTACTCGGAAGAATCAAACAAGATTTTCTTTTATCAAGATTTTTATAAATTTTAAATGATTAACTATTGTGATTTATATTATTTTTATGTAGCTTCTAAATATGTAAAATTTATTTAAAATTTTTGAAAATTTTTACGTCTGAGTTCACACCGTATAGTCAATTTGACTCTAATATTTTGAAACGGAGAGAGTATTAATTTTTATGTAGTTGTTGATTTTATTTCAAGAAGCGTATGTCCATATCCAAATCAGAATTTAAATAGTTTAACCCTCGTACTCATATATAAAACAGAATACATGGAGTAACTCATTGTAATTGAATAATTACTACTAAAAGTTAGAGGCGGATCCAGGATTTGAGCCTTATGAGTTTTTGCCGTAATTTCAGATTAATATGTAATAATAACTTGGTTCACAATTATATATATACAAATATTTAGTGAATTTCTTAATATAAATACAGGTTCTATGCAAAAGTTATTGAGTTCCCGAGAATCCGTATTCTATGCTCTAGGTCCGCCCCTGCTAAAAGTGATTCTTTTTTATTGTAGGTACCTAGTAGAATTGTCGATCTTAATCGGTCTCGGATCATCTTTGCTAAAGCCTTCCCATATTTGGGTTTTGCATATGCAGTAATTAACAGGGTCTTGATACAAGCCATGTCTGAGGATCGTATAATCCATATTGTCGATTTGGGTTCTGGAGATACAAAATTGTGGATACCTTTCCTAAAAAACGTTGTTAATTTACCAAATGGAACTCCTCATTTGAAGATCACTTGTGTGAACAATAACAAGGCTATTTTAGAAGAAATGGCATCAAGGATTAAGAAAGAAGCTAAAGCCTTAGACATTTCCTTTCAATTCAATTCTTTGAATGTTAATCTCAGGGAGTTAACTTTAGATATGCTCAAGGTAAAAGCAAGCGAGTCATTAGCATTTGTATCAGTGCTAAATCTCCATGTCTTATTGGCTGAAGATGACCGTATTAATTCACAGTTCAACTTAAACAAGAACAACAACAACAACAATAACAACAACGTCAAAGATTGCAAGAGAATGAGTGAATTTTTAACAATGTTGCATTCCTTGTCACCAAAAATGTTGATCCTAGTGGAACAAGAAGCTGACCACAATATGAGCAAACTAGTGGATAGGTTTGTGGAAGGATTGCATTATTATAGTGCATTATTTGATTCAATTGGTACAACACTTAAAGGGTCTAATTATTCATTGTGTGAAGAGAGGGTAGCAGTGGAACAAATGTTTGGGAAGGAAATAGAAAATATGGTGGCATGTGAAGGATTGGAAAGGGAGGAAAGGCATGAAAGATTTGGGAAATGGATTGTGAGATTGACACGTGGAGGATTTAGACCCGTACGATTATGGTACGATATCATGGAAGATGCCAAGAGACTGGTAGAAGCTTATGGTGGAGATGGTTACAACATAATTAATCAGAAAGGAAGTTTGATGATATGTTGGCATGACAGACCAATATACTCTGTTTCAGCATGGAATTGTGCCTTTATTAACTAAATTTATTAATTTATTTCATCAATTTTGTGTAATATTTTATATAATTGGAGTAGAAATGTTTGATGCAATATATTAGAAGCAAAGCAATATCTTACCGTATAACTTTTTTTAACTACTCGTTGCAACGTAAAACAAATGTTGATAAGTTGTGATTATCTTGCTTATATATATGCGTTTTGGTCCTTCCTACATCTAAAGAATGAGCTTTTCTGAGTCAAAGCTCATGAACTACAAAGAAAAGATAAAATCTCACCTAATAATAATGGCTAATTATTAAATTTGGAGGGTGGTTATCCACGTGGATGACTTGGGATCGATTCCCCCTCAATATCTTTTGGGTAGAGTCTGTCGCACAAGGCTTGCCTAATGTTGTTTATATCTCCTGTGTGATTTGCAAGCTATTATACAGGGGGAGGTTTACCCAGTGCGCACAAAGTACTCACTACGGAGTGCTCACCCGAAAGGCAGAGGCTGTTACAGAGATTGTAACGGCTGCGAGTTTCCCCTCTTACCAAAAGAAAAAAATAATAGCTAATTCAATAGCAGATGATCTTAAAGAGCTTTCATTTGATACTTCCTTGAAAAACATATCCACGGCGTAGAATCACATTTTGTTGAGGATTTAATTATTCGCCAAGTTATAACTAATAGTTGATAAACTGTAAATGTGGAGACCAAAATTCCTTTCGAAACAACTTCAGATGCTGCAAAATTAAATTAATTTCCATGGCCATTATTTTTAGTTTCGTACAAGCCATTTCATATCCACAATCAGGGTTGTAGTCACTTCACTACTTTAATTAATTGTAAGATATTCTCTTATTTTTTTACTCAAAATAAGAAAATATATCCCTCTTATCTTTATATATTATTTATGTTTTTCTACCTCCACTTATAATGAAGATCCAAGTTAATCATGGGAATTAGCTGTTGGCACACTTGGACTTGCATTATATCCAAATTTCAAGTTATATTTTTATTTTTATTATTTTGTTTGATGAAGATGTATATACACCACTCATACAAGTAATGGTCTCCTATTATTGTATAGCCAGCCAAACAGAAGTGTGTGAACTATTGCATGGCCATGAGTTGCTCTAACATATGCGCTCTCGGTCAACTGGATTTCGCAATAATCCACTATCAAACGTGGCAATTTAATATTGGCGGTAAGAGATGAAATTTGTATTGGGTTAGATTTTTTGGACAAAATGTATCTGAAAAAATCTAGTCATGTTTAATGGTGCTGAACTAATTTGTCAAACGGACAACCAAGTTAAACTTGTCATCCACCAATCAGAAAACGGATAATGATATTCTAGGATAAGGACTTTGGTCCTTCCGAGTCATTTATATATGCACTTGATACAAGGCATATGAAACTCAAGCAACAAATCAACTCTTCTTTCTCTGTAGTAGCTGCAGTCAAGACTACTTTCTTATCTTCCTTCTACAATGGCAGCTGCTACAATGTCTCTCTCTTCCCCTTCTTTTGCCGGAAAGGGAGTAAAACTCTCACCATCATCCTCTGAAATTACTGGAAATGGAAAAGTCACTATGAGGAAGACTGTTACCAAGGCTAAGCCTGTCTCTTCGGGTAGCCCATGGTACGGTCCTGACCGTGTCAAGTATTTGGGCCCATTCTCTGGTGAATCCCCAAGTTATTTGACAGGTGAGTTTCCCGGTGATTACGGTTGGGATACTGCTGGACTTTCAGCCGATCCAGAAACTTTTGCTAAGAACCGTGAGCTAGAGGTTATCCACTGCAGATGGGCCATGCTTGGAGCTCTTGGTTGTGTCTTTCCTGAGCTCTTGGCCCGTAACGGTGTCAAGTTCGGTGAAGCTGTATGGTTCAAAGCTGGATCCCAAATTTTTAGCGAGGGTGGACTTGACTATTTGGGCAACCCAAGTTTAGTCCATGCACAAAGCATCTTGGCCATTTGGGCTTGCCAAGTTGTGTTGATGGGAGCCGTCGAGGGTTACCGTGTTGCTGGTGGGCCTCTTGGTGAGGTTGTTGACCCACTTTACCCTGGTGGTAGTTTCGACCCATTGGGTCTTGCGGAGGACCCGGAAGCTTTTGCTGAGCTTAAAGTAAAGGAAATCAAGAATGGCAGACTTGCTATGTTCTCCATGTTTGGATTCTTTGTTCAAGCTATCGTCACTGGAAAGGGACCATTGGAGAACCTTGCTGACCATCTTGCAGACCCCGTTAACAATAATGCTTGGTCATATGCCACAAACTTCGTCCCTGGAAAATGAAGTTCTTAAAAAAGAGTTTGTTCTATTGCCTTGTTGTTTGATGGTTTTGTAAAGTTATTGTGAATTACAAGAAAATGACAATATGAATTTGTTCGGTCTCCAAAAATTGTGTATTTATTATAATTTTCAGTACTTTCATAACTCAAATACAAGTTAAAAGGTGGGAGAAGTCCTCTCAAGTTGGCAATGCAAAAGTCTTGGAACAAAGATGCCATCAACAATTGGTTCCAAGTAACAATGAAATTACAAAACATAGCAAATTAAAATTGAAACCGAAATATAATAAAGAGGCCAATGATTTTTCTTCCAGATCTATGTAAAATCACATGTTTGCAAATAAGTCAATTAGGCACTTTCTACTAGACATCTTATATATTGTAGTTTTTTAGCACTATGAGAAGTATTTACAAATAATATATACATACTTGTGATTCACATACAATTATGAACGTTACTGACAAGATGAGAGAATTCCTTATATAGGAGTTTCTTGAGTTGCATAACATTAGAAAAGCTTCTTTTAACTCTTGGATATTTCTTCACCATTATTGATAATTCTACTCTTGAGTTTGCAATAATAACATAATTGTAAGAATATTTTACACAAGATTCTAATTATATGCCCGACTTTTTGTTCTTTGTTTTTTATTCTTAGAATTCCTCAAAGTGTAATCTGTGAGGATAGAGAAATAAGTATTGTGCTCATATGAATCCAGCTTTGGATACTGAATGAAGTAAGTTTAGTGATTAGAACCTAAACACATCAAATATAGATTCTAGATTCGTCTATGAATAAAATGTTATAATAGTGATTCTCTTTAGGGTATATCTCTTCAGCTATTTAATATTTAGTGTACAATTTCCTAATAAACAAAAATTTCATACTCTTAAATCATCTCCTTCACGAGAGAAAACCACACACATTTCTTATTCTCCTACTTTTCCAAATGACATTCAGAGTATTATTTATTGGAATATTTCAGAACAACACACCTAAATTGCTATAAGTTTTTTTGGCCCAAGTGAAAGTTTTGAAGATTGACAAAGGAAGCTCAGTCATGAACCAGGTCAATACCTTGTGTGCATAGACACAGGCAAATTAGGTATGTGGGATGCACGCGTAAGAGATAAACTTAACTTGACATAATTGATATCTCCTGATCGAAAAGGTTGCATAATTGATAAGAAGAAGGACTCCTTACTCAAAGAGAATATTATCTAAGATAAGGAAGGAGTTAGAAGTTCAGATCAACTAGAAATCTTCCACCAAGGAAGAGTAGCATTAGAACTCTAGTTATTTCTTCATCTACTAACTCTATATATTGCAGGATGTTCTCATTCTACAAGGATGCACAAAAGCATAAGTTAAACAGGAATTGAGAGCAAAATAGCAAGGTATTTTGTAAGCAATTTGTGTGTGATTCAAGTGTGCAAACCTGAAGCTATATGAACCAGATAGAAGAACCAGTTCCAACTGTCTATTTTTTATTCTAGTTCAATTGTAGTAGGTGTTTTCATGTTGCACCTTTCAGCTTTATCTAGAAGAAATTGTAATAGGTACTCAGAGTATTCAAGTTAGAGTTAACAGTTAGAAGATGTTTTCTCCAACGGATTAGAGTTAGTCCTAGGTTTACAAAAGTATTTTTGTAAATGCAGTTTTTGGCTCAGTGATTTAGTGAAGAGTTTGGGAAAATCCTACTGGGAAGTAGGTCGTGCTTTTTTCACCTTTTGAGCCAAGTGTTTTTCACGTAAAATACTTGTGTTCTTTACTTTCAGCATTTACTATTTCAACAATAGTAGGTTAAGGAACACTTAGAAGCACCAGGTCCTTCCATAATCACTTTAGGCAAAAAATTGGACACTACACAAATCGTCCCCCCTCCTCTTGTGTGGTATTGATGTTAAAACATCAATTGGTATCAGAGCGGGTTATCCTTGAAGAGGCTAACACCTTAGTAAAAGATCAAGATGAGTGCACCACCTGAAAATTGGGAAGGACAATCTACTGCTACGCCACCACTCTTCAATGGCCAATACTACTCCTGGTGGAAAAACAGAATGAGAGACCATATCATAGGAGAGAACTATGAGCTATGGGACATTGTCACTGATGGTCCCCTAGCTACCATGAAGAAGAATGTTGAAGGAGTAGATGTGCCAAAAACAAGAGCTGAATGCACTACTGAGGACTTGAGGAAATGGGAGAAGCATGCTAAGGCCAAGAAATGGCTTGTGTGTAGACTTAGTCCAGACGATTACAGCATAATTCAAAGTTGCACTATTGCTAAAGAAATTTGGGAGACTTTGCAAGTGGATCATGAAGGAACACCTAAGGTGAAGAAGTCCAGAGGAACTTTACTATATTCTCAATATGATAATTTCACTATGAAGGAAGGTGAAACCATCCAAGAGATGTATACAAGGTTCACCACACTAACAAATGAACTTAAGTCTCTTGGAAGGGTTATTTTTGAAGAAGACAAAGTTTAGAAGATTTTGACAAGGGTTCTGCCAGTCTCTTGGGAGAGAAAAATCACTGCCATTCAGGAATCAAAGAACATTGTCACTCTTAAGTTGGATGAGCTAATTGGAAATCTCACTGCTTATAAACTTAGAAGGCAAACCATGAAGATGTATGTACCCAATAAGGAAAGGAGCCTGGCACTCAGAATCACTGAAGTTTCTAATCTAGAGGAAGATGAAATGGCTATGATCACTAAGGACTTCTGATCACGTCCAACTATGTCTTGTAAAAAGGACTAAGCGTTCGATGCAAATATAACCTGGTTCAAGTCCGGAGTCGAATACCACAGGGAACTAACCTATTTACTACAACTTTTAATAATGCTAAAGATAAGCTGAGACCATTTCTTGATGCAAGATTTTTAATTGATAATAAGTGAAATTTATTTAGCTAATGAGAAATAACAATAAAATTAGCAATAATCAAGAATAGAGTTTAATTCAAAGATAAAAGGATCTAGAGCTAGTGGTTTCCCCAATTGCCGGATTAATTTCGGACACGTTAGCTATAATCTCGCCATAATATTCTATGAGAATTATGAGTTCCGGGTTACCGTAATTATCTCTCGATTAATTACTATAAGTTTCTATAAGCATTCTCTCGAACTACTCTAGTCAACAATTTATACAACTCAGTATTAACCCACCAAAGCTTTGTTATCTCTAACCCCGCTTTCAATTTCAAGTAATTAAGCTCTTAACTTACCCCGAAAGTGGTGTTGTTAAATAACAATCTAACCAAGTGCTCTTTCTCAAGAAACACCAGGTAAGTAGACACGATTAATCAAGGGCCCTTTCAATTAATCACAATACGCTATGTAGTTGAAGAATCATAGAATAAACACGACTCAATTATATCAAAGAAAGTCAAACTTCATCCAACAATTGGTTCCATCAACCCTAGATTATAGGTTTAGCTACTCATACTGATGGAAAACAATTCACTAAAATAATTCATAATCAACAATAGAAGGAAGTAGAAGAAGATGAAAACTCTTAGGAAATTATCCGTCTTCTCTCCCTTGTTCTTGCCTCGAAAAACTTCTAAAATCAGCTATATTTGAATTCTGGGCGAGTTACGTTTCATATAGGTTTAGGTTAGTCGCCTAGGAAATTCCATAATTAACCCTGACTTTTTGGCCTTCGTCCGGCCGTCCGTTGCCGCGGATTCGATCGCAGATTTCCACTATTGTTCTGCCTCCAGTGCGCGATCCAATTCGCGGCCGCGCACCTGAAGGGGTCTTCTACCTTGCTTTTCTCACTCCTTTTCGACCGGGCTAACCTTCGATTGGCCTTACACACTCCATATTGACTCCAAAACACTCTTTAACTCCCTCCTAGCTCGGAGTAGCTCCTGCAAAGCATCAAATTCTTAATTAGAGTATTTTTTTTTATCTTTTAGCATTCAAATATCAATAAAGTGAGGCTAAATTAGAGTGTAAATAGCATCTAAATTGCACAAATATAGCCTACTATCAACACCTCACACTTAAACTATTGTTCGTCCCTGAGCAATCAAACCACACTTTATAGAGGCCTAACTTCACTGAGCGACTTCCCTAACTCGTCACACCGAGAACATTCACATAGATTGAGTACATTAGTGTAACATCAACACCTCAAGAGTTGACTCCCACATGCCACACAATATTCTTAAGCGGATTACTTACTCTAATTCAAAGGTCCAGACTCACCTCTCCTTCATGAATCAAGTGCATGCTCACAACAAAAGAAACTCATTGCACAATCAAAATAATTCACACACACTGAGGAACTTCAAAGGAATAAAATTCACTCACCCTCAAAAATGATATTCTTGTTCCACAGAAAATGCACCATAAGCTTTCCCGTCTGTACTACTCTACTAACTGAGCTTGTTTATTCTAGAATCAAGTAGGACTTTATTCGGTTGTAATGTAGGCTGCAGGTCAGATAGGATATATTTGGATATAATAGTGACTCCACCTCCCTAATCACTTTAATACATATGTCTCATAATCAAGCCCACACTTAAGTTAAACCAATATTTCCACCTTCACACCACTTAAATCACCCCACACTTCTTTGAGCACAACCACCTTAAAATCCACCAAGAACTATTACCAATCAACATAATACACTATTAACATTGTTCTTTTTCTCTCTTTTTTGTTTTTTTTTCATTTCAAGTGGCTTTTTCAACAAGTTGCACCTTTCTCCTACCTAGTTCCACTCAAAATACCCACCAACTACCCCACACTTTATCCTTTATAGATTCTAGTTCAAGTGCTTACAAGATGTAGATGGTTCAGAAAGATGGTCAATTCAAACAAGGGATAAGGTTTGTAATGTGGTTGCCAAGGAAATAGGATTACAGGCTCAACGGGGTTAACTATGATAAATAATAAATAGGTGGATGGAATATATATATATATATATATATATATATATATATATATATATATATATATATATATATATGGTTCAACAAAAAAATGTCTATATCACTTCCTAGACTAAACAAGCCTATTATTTCGCTTTGCAGACACACGGGGCAAGTTCTAGGCATCAAATGTCATACACAGAATACAACAAGTCTCACACATACATGGCACATGACTCACTTCAGATTGGGTCATCAGACACTTAGCTTAGAGTACTTAAGCCAAATTAAGAACACGCAGTTTAATACATTCTTACAAGGGTCAACAAATGAGCTTAAGCGTCACACTAAGGTACCCGCTATATTCAAGGCATTACGAAGTTAAGAGATCCTATTCTAATTCTTCCCATAGCCCATAAGTCCCTAACTAAAAGGTGAAAACTAACTACACCCGGTTCAAATGAAATCTTTGGAAAAGAACCATGGTTTAAAGAAAAAACAAGGAGGAATTGATACACTACTACAAAAGAAAATATTTTTTTTTTCGACTTTAATCCCTCAAGAAACCCATCGAATGGTGTCCATCGTCGGGACAAGTTGAACATGATTTATGAAAATAAACTAATTATTTTGTATAAAACCTACAACAACATTCATTCCAACATACAATAAAGAATTCCCCACCCCACACTTAAAAAGATGGCATGTCCCCATGTCATACAAGATAAAGTAATGAGAAGTAAAGGAACTTCTCTGGTAGATCAGTCTTTATCGGAGAAAGTGTTGGGGTCAAGGTGATACACCCTCCCCAGCGCACGCAGCTAGCCCATTATTCTCTTCTCGGACTTTGCATTTTGGGTGGCTAAGGCATCAACCCTAGCCCCCAACTCCGTGATGAAAGTGCGCAGTCATGCCATGTCTTGTTCTAGGGTTGTCATTCGCGTGATCCGTCTGCCCTGGGATGGTCCCTCAGCTGCGGTAACTTGTTCCTGTGGGGGAGAGGAAGGCCCAATCTCCTCCGTCCCTTCATCGACCTCCTTCGGCGTATCAGAATCGTCATTATGAGTCGCCTCATATGCCACTAGGTCTCTCTCGATGGTCACATTGTCTGCTCGGAACTTAGCTTCTTTCTTGACCTTGCGATCCGCATTTGGGTTCTCAGGCACCCTTACTGCCCGAGAAAATCTTTAACCAGATAGGGAAAAAAATCCATACATCTTCAATGGTGAACGGACAAACATTTCAGACTGGATAACCTTGGCCACATCAAAATCGTGGCCATTCACGAAGCACCAGATCAAAGCAACTCTCGGGTCTATTAACCTCAGTGGTGTTGTGAGACGCCAGCAAGTGATTGTTGATGATGTGCAACCAGTACTTTCCTTCAAAAGTGAGAGAGGCAGAATGCAAGATCTTACCCGGCACCACCCATAGGACCTCTTTGTCAGGTACACAAATAGTTCGGGAAAACATGTTCCATAAGATGGGTTCTCTTTTGTAGGTATCATAGAAATCCTGCTCCCCCTCGAAAATAGGCAAGCAATATACTCTCTGGATGGCTTCTAATGAGGTATTCACCCTCGTGTTCTGCACAGTGCAAATTCTATCCTCATGTTCGGGGCAATTGGCGTAGAATTCCCGGACAAACATCAAGTTACCTTCCTCCGGTTCTTCGAAGAAGCTGTCCAACTTATGCCTGATCATCTCCCGATACATATTAAGGCAGTCATCCTGTAGGGATTCCCTATCAATACCCCTTTCTGCTACAGACTTCCTGGTAGCCTTTAAACTGAACCGGTCTTGGGAAGCTCTGGAGACAAACCTGGTGCGATCAAACGGAGCTGCACTGGTTAGTGCCCATCCCCGAGATGAGCCTCCATGACCATTTGACGAGGCTCCAGTAGCGCGTCTCTTCCTTGAAGGTTACATGATACCTACACAATAAACACTACTATCAGCGGAGAGCGGAATACGTGACCCAATAGCGCTTACTCAGACATTCTTGCACAATTGGTCACAATTTATATTTCAACACTCATTGAGGAAAATCAACAAACAGGTAGTGTACATATGTCCCCCCAAGTCACCCAAAGGCCCAATTAGACTACCATTTCTCACAAACTCAACAATGTCTCCCACCAATTCAATTAAATCAATTAGACTCACATACCACATATATACTACAAACTAACACCAAGACAAGAGTACCCAGGATTCTACTATGCTACACATACACTAGCAAAGGAAAATAATGGAAAAACAAAAAACTCCTAAAGAAAACTGAAAAGAAAAAAAGGAAAAAGAAATTACTAAGAAAAAGGAATATAATCATGTTACTTACTTGGGGATCTTGAGAAGAACGAAGGTTGGAGATTTGTTAAGTGGAGAAGAGAAAGAAGGAGAAGAGGATTTTGTTGAAGGGAAACTTTGGGGGAGATGAAGGGTTAAGGGGTTGGTAGTAGTGAAGGAAAGAAGAGAAGTGGGGGAAGTGGGAAGGGAAGTTGGGAAGGTGGGCGGTTAGGTTAGGGAAAAATAAGGGGAGGGAAGGGG
>ML383665.1:59225-73929 GCA_005239525.1 Nicotiana knightiana
GGGGGGGGGGGGAATTTGACTAAAAATAAAAAGAAAACTTATTTGGACACGCCCCACATTTGCGCGCAGGTTCGCGGTCACGGATGCTGGGCAGAGGGGGATCAAAAATTCGGGTCCCAATCCGCGGTCGCAGATGGGGGGGGCAGAGCACAGGCCAAAATATGCGGCCCTATCCGCGATCCAATTCGGGGCCGCGGATCTCTGTCTCCAGCCAATTTTTGTCTTTTTCGCACTTTTACCTATTTTCGAGTAACTTTCTACCCTCGAGTCCTTTCAATGCGCATAATTTTGGCCCTACACATTAGTGGATCGGTCAATGTGTTCACAATCAATTACAACAACAACAGTAAAGAAAAATAATGGGTTGCCTCCCAAAAAGCGCCTTAGTTAACGTCGCGGCACGACGATTTACAACAAACCATGGGTTGCCTCCCAGGAAGCGCTTGATTTAACATCGCGGAATGACACATGCTTTCATTATCACTCTCCATTCGCGTACTGGGGCTCTTCCAAAGTTATCACTACTCTATCCCCTTTCTCTTCAACCATTCCAAGGTAATGTTTCAACCTTTGCCCATTCACCACGAACTTATTTGTCCCATCTTCGGATTCAATCTCTACAGCTCAACTTGAGACACTTGCACCACTCTGAAGGGTCCTGACCATCGAGACTTCAACTTACGCCAAAACAATCTCAATCTCGAGTTGTATAACATCACCAAATCTCCGAGTTTAAAGTTCCGATCTAAAATGTGCTTATCATGCATCATTTTCATCCTTTCTTTATATAATCTAGCATTCTCAAATACATGGAACCTGAATTCCTCGAGCTCATGTAACTTAGTGACTCTGCTGGTGCCTGCGGTCTCCATATCCAAATTCAACTGCCGCAGTGCCCAAAGTGTTTTATGTTCGAGCGCTACTGGAAGGTGGCATGCTTTTCCAAACACCAACTTGTACGGTGACATAACAATTGGAGTTTTGAATGCTGTGTGGTATGCCCATAATGTATCATCCAGCTTCTTCGCCCAATCAGTTCTTGTTGCATTCATTGTCTTTGTTAGGACACTTTTAATTTCCCTGTTAGACACTTCAACTTGCCCGCTCGTATGTGGGTGGTATGGTGTGGCTACCTTGTGGCAAACTCCATACTTTTCGAACAGACGTGCGAACGATATATTGCAAAAATGGGTTCCACCATCACTGATTATAGCTCTCGGGGTGCCAAAACGTGTGAAGATGTTTTTCTTTAAAAAACTTGTCACCCCTTTTGCATCATTGGTTGGGAGAGCCACAGCTTCGATCCATTTGGAGACATAGTCAACTGCTACCAATATGTAGTTGTTATCATACGAGCTGACGAACGGCCCCATAAAGTCGATCCCCCACATGTCAAAAACCTCCACCTCTTGAATTGTTGTCATCGACATCTCGTGACGACGAGATATATTGCCTATCATTTGGCACTCATCGCAACTTTTGACCCAAGAATGGGCATCCTTGAACAGTGTTGGCCAATATAACCCAGATTCTAACACTTTTGCTGCTGTCCGGATTCCTCCAAAGTGTCCACCATATGGTGAAGCATGGCAAGCCTATAAAACAGAAGGTTGATCTTTCTCGGGGATACACCTCCGGATCATGTTATCTACATATATTTTAAAAAGTAGAGGTTCATCCCAATAATAAGATCGACAATTGCGGAAGAACTTTTTCTTTTGAATTGAAGAGAGTTCATAAAGTACAATACCTCTTGCTAAATAGTTAGCAATATCAGCATATCATGGCGTCTCCTCCATTGTCACAAAGAGTAACTATTCATCAGGGAATGTCTCTATTATATCTTCAACCTCCATCCTCTTTTCAGCTCCTTCTAATCTTGATAGATGGTCTGCCACTTGATTGTCCGTCCCTTTTCTATCACAGATTTCCAGATCGAATTCTTGTAGAAAAAGAACCCAGCGAATCAAGTGTGGCTTTGACTCCTTCTTTGCTATCAAGTACCTAATTGTTGCATGGTCAGTATAAACAATAACTTTTGAACCAATTAAGTATGACCTGAATTTGTCGAAGGAAAACACTACAGCCAACATTTCTTTTTCCGTCACGGTGTAATTGAGTTGTGCACCTCTTAGCGTTCTTCTTGCATAGTAAATTGGGTGCATCGTCTTGTCTTTTCTGTGCCCCAAGACTGCTTCTATAGCATAATCACTAGCGTAACACATAAGCTCGAATGGTTGCTCCTAGTTGGGTGCAACAATGATGGGTACAGTTACCAATCTCTTCTTCAGCTCCTCAAAAGCCAACCTGCAATCATTAGAAAACACAAAGGGCTGATCCTTTTTCAAGCAGCTTACATAAGGGGTTAGCAATCTTGGAAAAATCTTTGATGAATCGCCTGTAGAATCTAGCGTGCCCAAGGAAATTTCTCGCTGCCTTTATCGAAGTGGGTGGTGAAAACTTCTCAATCACATCAACCTTAGCATGGTCGACTTCAACTCCCTTACTGGACACCCAATGCCCCAAAACTATTCCTTCTTATACCATAAAATGGCACTTTTCCTAATTCAGCACCAAATTTGTCTCCACACATCTTTTGAGCACTCTTCTTAAATTGTGAAGACAATATTCGAATGAATCCCCCACCACGGAGAAATAATACATAAACACCTCTATAATATCCTCAACCATGTCAGTGAAAATAGCTAATATGCACCGCTGGAAGGTAGTCGGTGCATTGCAAAGCCCAAAAGGCATTCTCTGAAAGGCAAAGAATCCATACGGACAAGTGAAGTATGTTTTCTCTCTGTCTTCAGGGGCTATTGAGATCTGATTGTACCCCGAATACCTATCCAAGAAACAGAAGTGAGATCGCCCAGCTAACCTGTCCAATATTTGGTCAATGAAAGGCAAGGGGAAATAGTCCTTCCGGGTGGCTGTGTTCAGTTTTCTATAGTCCATGCAAATCCGCCACCCTATGACTATATGAGTCGAGATCAACTCGTTATTCTCATTTTGTACGACCGTCATTCCCCCTTTTTCGGCACACATTGAACAGGGCTGACCCAGTTGCTGTCAGAGATGAGGAAGATGATACCCGCATCTAGGCACTTGATCATTTCCTTCTTTACCACTTCCTTCATATTCGGGTTCAGCCTTCGTTGATGTTCTCTGGAAAGTTTGTGCCCCTCTTCCAGAAGAATTTGTGCATGCAAAAGGCTGGGTTGATACCCTTTATGTCTGCCATGGTCCAACCAATGGAAGTCTTACATTCCTGCAACACCTACAATAATTGTTCTACCTACACAGCTAGCAAACCAGATGATAATAACATGCAAAGTAGAATTAGGCCCTAAGAAAGCGTACCTGAGGTGGGCTGAAAGTTGTTTCAGGTCCAATTGTGGTGTCTCCTATATTGATGGTTTTGCATGTGGTGTTTCTCTCTATTCTAAGTGTAGGGGCTCGAACTGAGGTTCCCTTTTCCAGAATCCTTGACCTTCGAGAGCCATGACTCACTCTACCAACCCTTCACCATCCATCTTTTCCAAATTCGTCAAGCAGGCTTCTAGCGGATCCTTGACATTAAGGGTCTCATCCTCCTCTTGTAGTATCACATCCACGGCCTCTACTAGTGAGCAATTCGCAAATTCGATGGGTCTCCTCATGGATTCTTGAACGTTGAATATTATTTCTTCATTGTTCAACCTCATTTTCAGCTCTCTAGTCTCACAATCAATCAATGCTCTCCTAGTGGTTAAGAACGGCCTTCCCAGAATGATGGGTATCTCTTCATCCACTTGACAGTCAAGAATAACAAAGTCTGTAGGGAATACAAATTTCTCCACTTGAACAAGCACATCATCAAGAATTCATGTCGGCCTTTTGACTGTACGATCGGCCAGTTATAGCAACATTGAGGCCGGTCTAGATCTACCAATGCCCAGTTTTGTATAGATTGCTATAGGCATCAAGTTTATATTGGATCCCAAGTCACACAATGCTTTAGCAAAAGCATAACTCCCAATGGTGCATGGAATAGTGAAACTACTTGGATCAGACACTTTTTGAGCCATAGGTCTTGTCACTACCGCACTGCAGGTTTGTGTCAGAGTTATAGTGGACAGGTCCTGGAAGTCAAATTTTTGCGACATCATGTCCTTCATCATTTTCGCATACCTTGGAATCTCCCTCAAAGAATCCATCAGTGGAATATTCAATTGAATTTGTCGAAGCATTTCCATGAATTTCCTGTATTGATCATCTTTCTTTTGCTTTGCCAATCTCTGGAGGAATGGTGTAGGAGTTAACCTCTGTTCACTCTTGGTATCTTTTCTTTGATGGAAGATTTTTCTACCACCTGTTCTGAGATTTTTTCACCTTCCTTCTCCTTACCCTTGTCAACATGTGCCTGTTTGATAACTAGGGATTTGTACCTATTATTTACTCTTATTTTCTTAGGTTTTGAGACAAAATTGCATTAAGATACTCCCGAAATTTGATGCAAGTTGTTTAAATTTGAGTTGAATTGAAGATATCGACAAAAAATAACTCAAACAGGAGCAGAACTTGCACTGGACCAAAACTCAGTAGAAGCGCTGAGAGCGCCAATATTCCGCTGCAGCAGTAGTCACTTCGTTGCAGCGGAATTCCATCCCCTGCCCCGGTTATAATTCCAGTGATTCTATTTTTGAGACCCAGCTGAGCCGCTGTCCACGCCAAAATTCCGCTTCACCGGTGTCCTCGTCGCTGCAGCGTTCAAATATCCGCTGGGAGCGGATTCCTAAGATCAGAGACTTTCCAACCTAGGTTATTCATAATAGCGTGGTCATTGGTATTATTACACTGTCGTGCTTTCAGGAACCGCTACCGTACTGTAGAATTCCACTGGGGGCGGAAGAGAGAATCAGAAAGTGCCCAGGTCCAAAAATGCTGCAGCGGTTATTATCCCGCTGCAGTGAAAGCCAATCCGCTGGAGCGCTTCGAAATCCTCTGGGAGCAAAATCTCCGTAGGGACAATTTTGTCCAGTATTTTCAGCCTAGTATAAATACAACTTTTTCTCATTTTTAGGGCAGCAGACAAGTGAATGAGATCGTGAATAGTGTTTTTATTCTATTTTGAGTAATTTTAGCTTAGATTCTACCATACTTCTTAGATTTTCTTCTTGTAATCAACATTTATGAGTTTAATTTCATTATCTATTTTAGTTTCTTACATGATAATGAGTAGCTAGACCCTCAATCTAGGGTTGTAACCGAACCCTAGTGTGGGTAACTAATGGGTCTTCTATTTTAGGTTAAATTTGTGATTGGGTGTATGACTTTTAGTCTATTTCATGCTTCATTGACTGAATTAGTGGTTGCAAACACTAATTTATGCCTTTTTGACTAGGGTTATTCTTGAGAGAGATGTCCCAAGTCTAGGTAAATAGGCTAACAAGGTATTGGGGTGAACTCACGAGATTGATAGCCCCAATAGAAGGTAGAAACTAGAGATAGTGATACCCGACTTGAGCCATTTCATTTGATTTGTTGAAACACCTAATTGCGCTTGAGAAAGCCAATTCGGGCAAAGTCACCCAAATTATTGAGAGGTATTAGGTGAGCAATTTAAAATGAGGTTATGTCATTTGCCCATAATTCACAAGATTATCCTAGATTTTAGATCCCATTAGTCACTTGCCTAGGAGTAAGTTGCAACCCTAGTGCCTTTAATCATTTGATAATAATCCACAAAAATATTGTAGTTAGTTAGATAATATTACTTTTTAGACTCAACCTTAGAATAGATTCAAAACCAAATTATGTTGAGAAGAGGAATTAGAACATGAAACACCACTAAATCAAGTAGAAACTCGACTCCCATTGAATAACTCCCTGTGGATATCGATCCTGACCCTGTCGGGTAAAAGTTGCTTCGACCTTGCCTTGCTACTTAAATAGTGGTATAGGTGGGCTTAGACCACTTTTTTGGCGCCGCTGCCGGGGAGTTAAGACGGTGTTGACTATCTATTTGAGTGGTGGTGTAGATTGTTTTTCTTTACTTCTTTTTGTTAACTTGTGTGTTTCAATCAATACAGGTACTTATGGCTGATCCTCTAGCAAATATTATACCGGGGGAGGAGGTAGATGATAACGGGGAAGAGGAGTTTCATCAAATTCCTCCACCTCAAAGATGGGGCCGACAGTCCAATCCCAATGATAATATTCCATACCCTCCCCCGCCTCCTCCAAGAGTTGCTCCTCAGGTACTTCCAAACGAGGGGTATGCCAGTGCTATTGTCCCACCCAGAATCCGGGAGGGAAACTTTCAAATAACTAATGTCATGTTAACACTTATGGAGCAACGAGGGTATTTCACGGGAGCTCCCTATCAAAATGCCTACAAACACTTAAAAGGCTTTGTAGACACATGTTAGGGGAGCAAGAAAACCAATGTATCGAAGGATGACTTGAGGCTCAGATTATTTCCTTTCTCTCTACAAGGGAAGGCGTTGGATTGGCTTGAACGACTCCCCAATCATTCTATCTCTACATGGGATGAATTGGCGGATAATTTCATTGCCAAGTTTTTCTCCCCCAGGCACATGGCAGCTTTGAGAGATGAGATATTGGCATTCAAGCAAGAGCCGAATGAGCCCCTTCACGAGATTTGGAAAAGCTACAGAACTATGGACAAATAATGCACGAACAATGACATGACAGAGGCCATGATATAGCAGACTTTTTACCAGCGCATTAATACTACAAATCAGTGTTTGGTCAACCAACTCGCTGGGGGAAACTTTATGAAGCTATCTTACAACGAGGCATGTGACATCTTGGATGAAATGGCTGACACTTCGTCAGCATGGCAGAGTCGGGAAAATGTGCACCAGGGTGATCCAAGTGTGATAAATCTCCACAAAGAGCTACAGGACCATGGGCAAGCTATTGCCGAGCTTACCACTACCATGAATCAACTTTCTAAGGCGCAGCTTCAACAAATACAAGGGCCAAAGCAAGTGCATGCTATGGGGAGGGTAAATCTTTTGGTTAACAAGCGAAGGCCTCGTGGAAATCAAATGCAAAACAACAATGATCAATGAGACCAAGGAGTGAGTGGGTACAATCAAGAGGATTCCTATGATGAGCAAAATGAAGACGTAATGTACGCCAACAATTTTCAAGGTCAAATGAACAATCAAGGGAACAACCAAAATTGGAACAATCAAAGGCAAGGTAATTGGAACAACAATAACAACTCTAGAAATTGGGGGAACAATAATCAATAATGGGGAGGCAACAACATAAATTGGAACAGTAACAACAATAGCAATTGGGGTGGAAATGGAAATCGGGGGTCGGGCTTTCAAAGGCCCCCGATGTATCAACAACCCAACAATCCACCCCCGTATCAATCACAAGGTCAAAGTTCCTCAAGCAATGACATGGTCCGGATCGAGCAAATGTTTAAACATATGATGGAACGGAATGCGGATTCGGATGCTCAAATTGCTTCCCACACTACCTCAATCCGCAATCTTGAGGTCCAAATGGGATAGATTTCACAATCTTTGAACACTCGCCCGAAAAGGGGCACTACCTACTGACACGGTGGTGAACCCTAAGGGTGGGAACAACAACAACAATACCGGACATGCGATGGAGGTGACCACAAGGAGTGGTCGGGGTGGTGTGGCTAGTTCTTCAAAGCAAAAGAGGGTTGTTGGCGATGATGATGACTTGCAACATGTTGAGGTTCCTATTGAGGTTGAAAATGTGGTTGAAGATCCAATGAATAATGAAGTGAGGATTGACATAAATGATAATTAGGAGGAAACACAAAATTATGTGAACCCGTCTAGGAACACGTAATTGACATACCCGAGCTGGTTATACCAAGAGTCAAGATCATTGCCTAGACCTCCTCCTCCCTATCCTCAAATATTGGCTAAGAAAAAGACGGAGAATCAATTCAAGAAGTTCATAGATATGATGAAGAGTTTTTCCATCAACGTACCATTAGTTGAGGCACTTGAACAAATGCCCGGGTATGCCAAGTTTATGAAAGGCTTGGTCACAAAGAAGAGATACATGGAGTGCGAGACAATCAAGATGACCCACCAAGTGAGTGCAATTGTGCACTCAATGGCACTCAAACTAGAGGATCCAGAGCTTTCACTATTCCTTGCACTATTAGTAGTGCGGATTTTGCCAAGGCATTGTGCGACTTGGGTGCTAGTATCAATTTGATGCTTTATTCTGTCTTTAAAACCTTGGGAATTGGCCAACCTAGTGAAACTTCCATGCGACTTCAAATGGCGGATCGAACTATGAAGCGACCCTTGGAAATCATTGATGATGTTTTGGTGCGGGTCGACAGATTCATCTTGCCCGCGTATTTTGTGATATTGGATTGTGAGGTCGATTATGAAGTACCTATTATTTTGGGATGACCTTTCCTTACAACGGGGAATGCCTTGGTTGATGTGGAGGCCGGTGAGCTCACCTTCCGGGTGGGTGATCAAAAGTTCATTTTCCATGTTTGCAAATCAATGCGGCAACCCAATAGCACGGAGGTGTGTTCTTTTGTGGACCTTGTCACCGAGGTCATAATTGATGAAACAAGCTTAATGATAAATGTTGAAGATCCCGTGGAAGCAGTTTTATTGAATCATGATGATATTGTGGTGGATAGCTTGATCGAGTGTACAAATGCATTGCAAGGCATGGGTTCTTATTCTTATGGACCTCGCAAGCTATCTTTGGATTTGGAAAATTGAAAAACTCCTCCGACAAAGCCCTCAATCGAAGATCCACCTACCTTGGAGTTGAAGCCCTTTCCACTACACCTCAAGTATGAATTTTTGGGTCCTTCTCGTACTTTACCTGGTATACTTTCTTCTTGCCTACCCCAATTGCAGGTAGATTCTACACTCAAAGTGCTCCAAAGGAGAGAGAAGGTCATAGGTTGGACTCTAGCTGATATTCAGGGCATAAGCCCCGTATTTTGCATGCAAAAGATTATTCTTGAAGATGATGAAAAACCGTCCATGGAACATCAATGGAGGTTGAACGAGGCAATGCAAGAGGTGGTCAAAAGGAGATAATCAAATGGCTTGATGTTGAGGTTATTTATCCAATCTCTGATAATGCTTAGACTTCACCAGTACAGTATGTTCCGAAAAATAGTGGTATGACAGTGGTGCAGAATGACAAGAATGAGCTTATTCCCACTCGGACCATGATTGGTTGGAGGGTTTGTATGGATTACCGGAAGCTGAACAAGGTGACCCGAAAGGATCACTTTCCATTGGCATTTCTGGACCAGATGCTTGATAGACTTGCTGGGCGGGCTTTCTATTGTTTCTTGGATGGGTATTACGGCTACAATCAGATTCTCATAGCCCCATAATATCAGGAAAAGACAACATTCACCTGTCCCTACAGGACATTTGCATTTTCAAGGATGCCATTCGGTTTGTGCAATGCACCCTCCACATTCCAGCGATGCATGATGGCAATTTTCACTGATATGGTTGAAGATTTCTTGGAGGTGTTCATGGATGACTTCAGCATGGTCGGGGACTCATTTGAGGAGTGTTTGAAAAATCTTGATAAAGTCATTGCCCAGTGTGAAGAAATCAACCTTGTATTGAATTGGGAAAAATCCCATTTCATGGTTGAGGAGGGCATAGTCCTCGGCCACAAAATCTCAATATATGGCATTGAAGTGGATAAATCTAAGATCGAGGTTATTTTCAAGTTGCCTCCTCCAACTTCGGTGAAGGGAGTCTGTAGTTTCCTTGGGCATGCGGGATTTTATCGGAGATTCATTAATGATTTTTCAAAAAAGGTAAATCCCCTATGCAAGCTATTGGAGAAAGATTCCAATTTCGAGTTCAATGAGGAATGTATGCAAGATTTTGAGTTGTTGAAGCATAAGTTGACTACCACACCAATAATCACCGCACCAAATTAGAGCTCTTCTTTCGAGCTCATGTGTGATTCAAGTGATGTGGCGGCGAGTGCGGTCTTGGGCCAAAAGGTGGACAAAATCTTTCACCTCGTTTATTATGCAAGCAAAACCATGAACTCCGCCCAAGTTAACTACACCTTCACCAAAAAGGAATTGTTAGCTATTGCAATGGAGAAATTTATGCCTTACCTTATGGGCGCCAAGGTGATAGTGCACACCGATCATGCGGCTCTTCGGTACTTAATGATGAAAAAGGATTCAAAATCTAGTCTTATTAGTTGTCTCTTATTGCTCCAAGAGTTTGATCAAGAAATTGTTGATAGAAAGGGGAGCGAAAATCAAGTTGCCGATCATCTATCCCGGTTGGAAGAGCAAGGAAGGCCAAATGATGGCCTTGAGACCAATGATACCTTCCCGGATGAGCAGCTTCTCTCGGTCTCTATGAAAGACATGCCATGGTTTGCGGACATTGCCAAATTTCTTGTTACCAGTGTTGTCCCGTTGAGCTCTCTTCTAACCAAAGGAAGAAGCTTAGACGGGACAGCTTGGATTATTATTGGGATGAGCCATATTTGTTCAAAATATGCAATGACTGAGTCATACGGTGTTGTGTCCCCAAAGAAGAGCAAATGTCCATTCTGGATTCTTGCCACTCTAAGCCCTACGGTGGTCATCACGGTGGGGCAAGGACATCTTCAAAAGTTTTAAGTTGCGGATTTTATTGGCCTACTTTGTACAAAGATGCAAGTGACTTGGTAAAGAAGTGAGTAATGTCAAAGAGTAGGTGGTATATCAAAGAAGGATGAAATTCCTCTCACAACGATCCGTGAGGTTGATATATTTGATGTGTGGGGCATTGACTTCATGGGTCCTTTTGTCAGCTCGTGTGGTAATTACTACATTCTTGTGGTTGTGGATTATGTTTCAAAATAGGTTGAGGCCATGGATTTGCCCAATAATGAATCCCGGAGTGTGGTTGGTTTTCTCAATAAAAATATTTTCACACGATTTGGGACTCCTCGGGCTATCATAAGTGACGGGGGATCTCATTTTTGCAATCGGGCTTTTGATTCATTACTTTCCAAGTATGGGGTAAATCACAAAGTGTCCACTCCTTATCATCCTCAAGCCAGTGGGCAAGTTGAAGTCTCAAATCAGGAAATCAAGAACATTTTGTCAAGACCGTGAATGCAAATAGGACCGATTGGTCTAAAAAGCTTGATGATGCACTTTGGGCATATAGGACTGCCTTCAAGACCCCGATTGGTATGTCATCGTATTGTTTGGTGTATGGCAAGGCATGTCACCTCCTGGTTGAGTTGAAGTACAGGGAACTTTGGGTTTTGAAGAAGTTGAACTTGGATTGGGACTCTGCTGCAAATCTTCGTGTTGATCACCTTAATGAGCTTGGTAAGTTTAGATTCCATTCCTATGCAATCTCTTCTTTGTACAAGGAGAAAATGAAGTATTTTCATGACAAGTATGCTAAGAACCAGGAATTCAACGTGGGAGACTTGGTATTGCTCTTCATTTCAAGGCTTCATCTCTTTCCGGGAAAACTCAAATCGAAGTGGAGTGATCCATTTGAGGTGGTGTTGGTTACACCCTTTGGTGTCCTTGATCTAAAAAACAAGAATGGTGAAATTTTTCGTGTGAATGGGCATGGATCAAACACTACTTGGGAAAATTTAAAGATAGCCACGTGGTGGCTTTGTTGAAATTCACTTAATCATGGTAATATGCGTCATGCCACGACGTTAAATCAGGCACTTCTTGGGAGGCAACCCAAGTGTTTCTTTTCTTTCTTTTTGTTTCTTCTTGTTAGAGTAGATTTTTCTTGAACTAACCTGTTTGTGAAGTTGGTGTAGGATTTGGTGGATGCAGTGTAGGAATAAAATCTGGGAAAAATTTGGCTAACAGTTCAAAATGCTGCAGCGTAAAACATTCCATTGTCGCGTCGAGGTTGAGCCAAAATTCTAGAGAGCTTAGAAGCTCTCTGGATCTCCATTCCGCTGCACCGATTGGAAATCCGCTGACAGTAGTGGGATTCCGCTGTAGCGACAAAATTCCGCTGATAGTAGTGATCTTTGATGCCCAGTCCTATGCAATTCTTAAAAGCGCGGTCAGCGGTAAAATTCCGCTGTCGCTCTAGGTAAGTCAGTGGGGGCCTAGTTCTCACCTATAAATATACAGGGTCCCCCTTCTTTTACTCTTTTCACCCATTTGGCTCTCATAGATAGTTTTTACTATTCACAACCTCTGCACTGTACATTTGAGCTTCAAAAATTCTCACATCTTAACATCATCATCATCTAGCAGTGGTATGTTCATATTATTTGATTTTAATTGTAGATTTTAATTTTTAGCATGTTCTTACTAGTTTTCTTTTCTAGAAAGGTAGTCATTTAAGCCTTAATGCTTGACATGATTCACCAATGTGTTAAAATCTACAGGGAAGGGATTTCTTGTTGCCTAAGGGGATATAGGGTTCTTATTACATGTGCTTCATCAAAATTTTCAAAACTTGGTAAAACCCTAGTTTGAACACCACTGTTAGTGCATGTCAGTGTTGAATTCCGCTGCAGTGGACAAAAAATCCGCTGACAGCGGAATCATCTGGAAGGTTAACATTTTGAAATTCAATTTTTGCTGCAGCGGACCAAAAATCCGCTGACAGCGGAACCATCTGCTACTATTTTTGACTGATGAAAACCGCTGCAGCGGCCAGAAATCCACTGATAGTGGTGGCCTTTCGCTGCAGCGGTCATGTTTTCGCTGGGCGCGATTTGAAATTCTGCTGCAACGGTCAGTATTCCGCTGACGACGGTGACCCTTCTGCTGCAGTGTTTATTTTTCCGATGATAGCGAAAGTCCGCATCCTACATTGTTTTATTCTCCACATTACTGATGTATGTGCTTTCATTGGGTACTTGTGTACCATGTTTTAACAATTTTTGTTGACATGTTAGCAGAGAATGGTTAGATCACGAGGTGGAGCAGACAAGCAACCCCGGAGGGGTGACTCTTCTAGAGGTCGGGGCAAGGAAAACAATAGGCAGCCCCCTTAGGCCCGACAAAGATCATTAGGAAGAAGCAAACACGAAAAAGGCCAACTCCCGACCAATCTGAATCAAGTGATATGTACCCTACCGGGAAGCTTCAGAGGGAAACAGTGGAGCAGCCTTAGCAGAGGAATTGTCCCAACCCAGGAGGCTTGTCAACAAGCCTACTAGCTCAGACTCTTCGAACAATTTAGGTCTTTCTAGTGACTCCACAACCCCCCCCCCAGGATACCGGTGCAGCAGCTCAATCCACCGCCCCTGCTTCTATCAACCTTGACAGCTCCGACGAGACACTAGACGATGGCAGGGGGGTGACACCCAAGTACAGACAACAGGACTTCTCCGGACGAGAAACCCATCAGTGTGGCAGGATCATTTTGTTTCTGAAACGGCCTACCACCAATTCAGAGATTGGTGGCCCCAGAGGTCCCTGATTCCTGAGAGGCCTTTCATTGTTAAGGATCTGCTACCTCATAACCCAAATGTCAAGAAGCAATTTGAGGAAAGATCGGGGTGGGTTTTCTTCACTAGCAAAGTTGAGGATGCCAATGAGCACGTTGTGAAGGAGTTTTATGCTAATGTAGCCCACACAAAAAGGGGCACATATCTTACTCCGGTCCGGAATAGGAAGATCTTGTACAGTGGTAGTGCATTCAATGATTATGTTGGCTTTGTGAATGAAGATGAGACTCGCTACCAGGAGAAAGTGGCTTTGGGAGATTTGGCTCGTCCTTGGTTGGCTTCAATTATTGCTCTCCCGGGGACTACTCCAGCTTGGTTAACTACAGGTTCCATCATCTATAGGAACACACTCAGCTTCGAGGCCAAGGGTTGGGCGACCTTTGTTTGCAGCCGGATAGATCCCATCCTTCATGATAGTGACATGCCCTTCTCTCGGGTCCTGATTGTTGGAGAAATTATGGATGGCATCCCGATCAATGTCGTGAATATCATGGCCAGGGTGATTGAATGGATTGTACATAGAAATGAGGCCTATTATCCATTTCCCAACTTCCTCACTATGTACTTCAGGGACATGGAAGTTGAGGGAAGGGACTTTGATGTTATAGTAAGGGTGTCTAACGGGCGGGCCGGGCCGGTCCGGTTACGTTTTTTTTTTAACCGGACGGGTTGCGGTTACGGGTTCTTACCGGTTAATTGTTAATGGGTTTAAGGGGTTGGGGCTTATCCGGGTAAAAATGAACCCGTGCGGGTAGGGGTACTGCCGGTCCGGGCCGGGTTTCAATCTTTTTTAAAAAAAAATTCAAGTTTTTGTACATGTATTGTAATTTATATAAAATATAAAGTAAAATATATAAAGATAACAATGATTATGGAAAAAATTGCACTTATAAATTGCAAGTGCAGCATGTATTTCAAATTATCAATTTTCAAATTTCAAATTTCAAAATTCAACTCTTACAACTTACAAGTTACAACTAAGTACTAAATTCGACAAGTAGTAAATTCAAAGGTTTTGCATTGCCCTTGTAAGTTCTTCATAATCAATATGAACTGATTGTCCTTCTTCTGGAGTGTTAAATTCAGATGGGTTACCATGTGTTAATATATCTCCAAGTTCCTCGTCTTCTGGGCTATCAACATCTTCACGTCCTTGATTTCTTCGTTCCGATCTAATCCAATCTCTGAAACATACTAAAACTTCCAAAGCATTGCTTCCCAA
>ML383665.1:74175-124630 GCA_005239525.1 Nicotiana knightiana
CAACTTTTTTACACGCTCTTTTAGCAGCATTAAACATATTGTAAAAATTTAAGTATAAGCAAAAATTAAATATGCAAATAAAATAGTAAATAAGAGATAGAGTTGGAGGGAGTGCACCGAATTCGGTATAAATTGAGCACTTGATGATTCACAATTCCAATGTTACCACGAACAAACGCCAAGCAAGTATTTCAATTTTGAAGTTCAATTGTTCTTCAAACTTCAAAATTCGAATGATAAAACACGATAAATTAAATTCCAAAACAAAGAGCCAAATAAAATTAGAAGATGAGTTGAAGACTTAAAGTCTTGAAAATTGGAGAATGAGAGATTAGAGAATGAGAGAAATTCTGAAATTGAAATTGAGAAATGATAGTTGAGTGAAGAAATGAAGAAGAGGAGGGGTATTTATAGTTTTAGAGAAGGTTAATTTTGTAAAATGAAAATAGGTTAAAATTTAAAGAAAAAAGGGGCTATTTATGCAAATTTAACGTTGGGCAACGGCATGCTGTCAGAGGTGACCGTTGCCAACGGTCAGTGGGCCCCACATCTTAAAAAAAAAAAATTAGCCGTTGTACCGGGCCGGGCCGGGCCGGTTAAACCGGTACACGGTTACGGTTCACTACCGGTCCGGTTACCCGTTTCAAAATAATTAAACGGACCAACCCCCTCTAACCCCCCTACCCGGCCCCTATGAACCGGGCCGAGCCGGTTCCGATTTTAACCGGTCTGGGCCGGCCCGTTTGCCACCTTTATGTTATAGTGAGGCAAATCAGCTTTTTCATGGTATAGCTGAAAGGTCTGGACAACCCCAAGGAAAAAGGGAAAGCCACCACATCTATTGCCACTGGTACTTCTACTGCTGATGAGCCCTCCGCTGCTGCTGAGGGGCCCATTGTTGCTGCCAGCCCCGAGTCTTCCTCGGGTCCTTCCATGTCCATTCCAGTCCCAGTGCCTACATCTTCCACGTACCCTGAGACTGCCCTGAGGGTGTCTGATACTCTAGTTGGTATCAACAACTGGTTGCAGGTAGCTTCTTCTAAGCTCACTGATCTTTCTACTAATGTTGCAGCTCAGTTAGCTCCAACACAACTTACACTTCCTCCATTACTGGAGTAGACATTGAGGAGCCTGGTTGATAACCAGAAGAACATCATGGAGACCCTAGACAAGCATGGGAGGAGATTCACTATTTGGGCAAATCTGTGAATAAAATGAAGAAGTCTCAGGATGATATGAAGAAGGTTCAGGTGGAGATGCAGACAACTCAAGCTGCTTTGAAGAAGGAGTTCGTGAAGCTCACTACGGCGGGGGACATCCCCCTTGATCTGTTGATAGGAGAGCCTGCACCCACTGATCAGGCTGCACAGGTTCAGGAGCTGGGGCTTACCTCAGCCCCAGTTCGCAGAGGAGTCATCCCGAGGACTGCTGATATGGAGATCTAGCTTGAGGATCCAAAGGGACAGACCTCCTCACTTCCACAGGACCCTGCTCCAGCCACTATCACTGTGCCTTCTTCTACAACTGATCCTGACCCCACACCATAGGGAGTTTTCCTTTACTCTCTCTCACCCTTTTTCCCTATTCTATATTTTTGGGCATTTAGCGTTGAGGACAATGTTGATTCTTATTGGAGGGGGTGGCCTCTATTTGGTGATTCAGATACTTTGACATTTTTTGGGTTGTAATAACCTTTTAATACTATTTTTCTTTTCCTTATTTGCATTTCTGCACCTTTAGTTTGTTTCACTGTTGGTATGTATATACTCGGTTTCCCTTATTATGTATATATTCATTCCCCTCTTAATGTATATTCGTCTTAATCCCCTATTGTACATATTCATTTCTACTTTTCGTATTTTTTACAATATAACTTCTTTAGCTTTTCCATTTATAGTTTAACTTCATATTTCATTTAGTAGCTTCTTTTTGAATCTATAGCTTCTTCTTTACTTGTTTGTGTTATCAATAAGACCCTGGTTTTCTTAAGCCCACGGTTCTTTCCAGGGGTGGAAATTGTGTGAACTGTGTGTCTCTTCCCTATGATGGACGGTGTGACAACCTTCTTAAGGGATTGAGTCCATTTTTTTTTCGTTTTTTGTTTTTGTTTTCCTTTGTTTTGGTAAGTAGTGAATAAATGGGAATCGAATAAGCTTCACTTGGCACCAGCATACTTACCTTTGACCTCATGGTTAGAGACAAGTTACAAATGAGTATAGTTCTAATTGTGACCCTTAGAGTCTTGAGTTGACTAAAAATATCCTCATGTGGTGTTTATAGCCATATGTGAGTGTTAAATCTAAACCCCGAGGTTGTTGCCTGAGCCTATTTGTTCAAAAACCACATTACAAACCTTCATCCGTTCTCTAATGATCCTCTCTTGGAACCCATTCTTTCCTTGAGCACTCATAATGAACAATAGAAAAAATCACAAGTTTGGGGGAGATACGAGGAAATTCATAGTGATGAAAGGAATAGTCATAAAAGGAAAGGCCAATGAAAAGGTTGAAATACAAAACAAGGAAAAAAGAAAAGCAAAGAGTTGAAAGAATTCAATAAAGTAAAAGTAAAAAGGCTTGAAATGATGAAAAAGAAAGAAAAGGGGAGAAAAGTGAGCTTCAAGTAAAAGAAAGAGCGACAATGAGTCTCTCTAAGTCCCCCAAGGAAGAGATTAACACTCAAAGAGTCAAAGAAAAACATGAGCCAAAATATGAAAAATGGAGTGCTTAAGGAGAGATGTTCTATAGTAGTTCATCCTGTCCAAATTTGATCCAAAAATCCCTCATTACATCCCATTAAAGCCCTATAGGATCTCAAGTTGAGTGAGCTTTCATTAGTGGTGATTTACACAAGGGGCAAGCCTATGGTACTTAAAGCCGGACTTGTGTCATTCTTTTGAGAGTGAAGAGAGAACCCCTTGATAATCCAAATTCTGAAAGTGCATTCTATTCAGTGGGATGAGCCCATGGAGAGTAGAGGAGAAAGAGTCTGGGATACACAGTGATTTAGGTGAAAGAGATAAGCTCTTTGACGAATTGAGTCAACTCTTGAAGTTTTGGTGTCACATTAGATCTAGTGAACTAAGAAAGTCATTACATAATCTTGTCAATAATGCATTTGTGTTGAGAGTAATTGTTAGTCCTAATTGAAGCTTGATGACGTCACATTTGAACAGCTGAAATACTTTCTCTTTTGTTTACGGAGGTGGGAGTTACTATCTTGTTTTCTTGAGGACAAGAAAAGGATTAAGTTTGGGGAGTTGATAACTAAGGATTTGTACCTATTATTTACTCTCGTTTTCTTAGATTTTGAAGCAAAATTGCATTAAAATACTCCCGAAATTTGATGCAAGTTGTTTAAATTGCAGGATTTGAGTTGAATTGAAGATATTGACTAAAAATAACTCAAAGAGGAGCAGAACTTGCACTAGACCAGAACCCAGTAGAAGCTCTGAGAGAACCAATATTCCGCTGTAGAGGTTGTCACTTTGCTGCAGCGGAATTCCATCCGCTACCCCGGTTAAAATTCTAGGGATTCTGTTTTTGAGACCCAGTTGAGCCGCTGTCCACGCCAAAGTTTCATTGCAGCGGTCAAATATCTGCTGGGAGCGGATTCCTAAGATCATAGACTTGCCAACTTAGGTTATTCATAATAGCGCGGTAAGTGGTATTATTACGCGATCGCGCTTTCAGGAACCGCTGCGATGCTGTAGAATTCCGCTGGGGGCGGAAGAGAGAATCAGAAAGTGCCCAGGTCCAGAAATGCTACAGCGGTTATTATTCCACAGCAGTGAAAGCCAATCCGCTAGAGTGCTTAGAATTCCGCTAGGAGCGAAATCTCCGAAGGGGCAATTTTTTCCAGTATTTTCAGCCTAGTATAAATACAACTTTTACTCATTTTAGGGCATCAGACAAGTGAGTGAGCTCGTGAATAGTGTTTTTATTCTGTTTTGAGTAATTGTAGCTTTGATTCTACCATACTTCTTAGATTTTCTTCTTGTAATCAACATTTATGAGTTTAATTTCATCATCTATTTTAATTTCTTGCATGAGAATGAGTAGCTAGACCCTCAATCTAGGGTTGTAACCCAACCCTAGTGTGGGTAACTGATGGGTCTTCTATTTTAGGTTGAATTTTTGATTGGGTGTATGACTTTTAGTCTATTCCATGCTTCATTGACTGAATAGTGGTTGCAAACACTAATTTACGCCTTTTTGACTAGGATTATTCTTGAGAGAGATGACACAAGTCTAGGTAAATAGGCTAACAAGGTATTGGGGTGAACTCACGAGATTGATATCCCCAATAGAAGGGTAGAAACTAGAGATAGTGATACCCGACTTGAGCCATTTCATTTGATTTGTTGAAACACCTAATGGGGATTGAGAAAGCCAATTCGGGCAAAGTCACCCAAATTATCGAGAGATATTGGGTGAGTAATTTAGTATGAGGTTATGTCATTTGCCCATAATTTACAAGCTTATCCTAAATTTTAGATCCCATTAGTCACTTGCCTAGGAGTAAGTTGCAACCCTAGTGCCTTTAATCATTTGATAAAAATCAACAAAAACATTGTAGTTAGTTAGATAATATTACCTTTTAGACCCAACCTTAGAATAGATTCAAAATCAAATTATGTTGAGAAGATCAATTAAGAACATGAAACTCCACTAAATCAAGTAGAAACTCGACTGCGTTGCATAACTCCCTGTGGATATCGATCTCGACCCTGTCGGGTAAAAGCTGCTTCGATCCTGCCTTACTACTTAAATAATGGTATATGTGGTCTTAGACCACTGTTCAACTACAACCTCGGTTAGCTCTACTGACTCATCTGCCTCTAATGTAACTGGAGTAGTTGGCGTAGTCTCTCTCCTAGATTGAGCAACTTCTTGCTCTCTGTCTAAATCTCTTCCACTCCTGAGACTTACTGCCATTAGCTGATTTAGGTTCTGCTCCTTTGGATTAATATTTGTATCTGCAGGCAATGTTCCTTGAGGGCGATTATTCAAGGCCATAGATAGCTATCTGAATCATGTCCAGCTAACTTTTCTTGCATCTTACCATTTGTCCTAATGAGTTGTTGCAGCATGCCCCTGATTTCTACCATGTTATTATCTTGCTGATGATGAGGTGGTTGGTAGTCCAACTGGTGTTGGTTCTGCTGATTATAACATGCTGCCTTTAATAAGGCACTACTTGGCCTTGTGGTCGTGCTCCTCCCTGATTGGGGTTGTGTTGTGGCTGGTTAGGCCTGTACTGCTGGTTTGGTGATGGTCCCCATTACTTCCCACCTTGCCTCATACCTCCGAAATTATTGACAAAATTCATGTCTTCTCTAAAACCCTTGTTGTCACTCTCTCCGCTCCACGAGCACACATATGACTGATTTATGCAAGGAGAGCATAAGCCTCAATTTGTTGTATCCACAATATGCACTTGCTTTGTACCCATCTCATCAAATTTCTTTGTCAGTAAGCTCATCTGGGTCATGAGAGTGGCTATGCTTTCGGCATGGGAATTGTTTTGGTCAAGAGAAACAGAATGGACTATTGGTGTGAGTGTCGTACCTCTTGTCATCCAGCCTGAATTTTGAGCCATCTTGTCAAGAAGAACCTTGCACTCTATGAACGTTTTGCTCAAAACTTCACCCCTAGCTGAAGCATCTACATTGGCCTTCAGACTGCCTGCCAAACCCATGTAGAATCTATGCCCCAACATCTGATCTGGAATGCCATAGTGTGGACACTTCACTAGCATACCCTTAAATCTCTCCCAGGTTTCTTGCAAGGTTTCAGTCGGTTTCTTCTTAAACTGCAATATCTCATCAATTTGCCTTGCATCCTTGTTGGGAGGGTGAAACTTGTTGAAGAACTGCTTGACTAATTCTTCCCAAGTAGCAATGGAGTTTATTGGGAGCGAATTCAACCAAGTTTGAGCCTCTCCAGTCACTGAGAATGGGAACAATAATAGCTTAATTGCTTCAAGAGTCACATTCAGTTGTCTTTGAGTCACACATATTGATAGGAAGTTCTTCAGATGTTGTTGTGGGTCTTCGATATATGACCCAGAAAACAGTCCCTTATTCTGCAACAGATGCATCATGTTGTTGGTGATCTGGAATGTCTCCGCTTATATCTGAGGAACAGCAATGGCAGTGGCCAGTTTGTCAGCAGTTGGTTGTGCTCAATCATAAAGAGAAGCTTCTGGCACAAGAGGTTCCACCAATTTTTTGGGTCAACACGATCATTTCGATTGTTTCCGTTGACATCATCCACGTTGTCCATTTCAATTTCGAGTTGGTCTTTTTGTCTTAATTATTTGTTCTCCTTGTTGGCCTGATTCAATTCCCTGAATGCTTTCTCGGGATCTGAGAGGCCTTCAAGAAGTTCACCAGTTCTGAAAGAGCTTCTGGGCATACACCCGAGTCACAGAAGAGTTCAAACATGAGAATTTCAAGGGAAAAAATTTTAACACCGCAGGAAATTTATCTAAACTAAGAATCTTAGCAATTCTTCGAAGTTTTAATGAATAACACCGTTATTTCCTGGCAACGGCCCAAAAATTTTTTCGCGCCAAAATTTGATCGCCCAACTATGCTTGTAAAAATGATTAAGCGGTCGATGCAAATATAATCCGGTTCAAGTCCGGAGTCGAATCTCACAGGGAACTAACCTATTTACTACAACTTTTAATAATGCTAAAGATACGATCAAACAAGTTCTGGATGCAAGAATTTTAATAGATAATAAGTAGAATTTATTTAGCTAATGAGAACTAACAATAAAATTAGCAATAATCAAGAATACAGTTGAATTCAAAGATAAAAAGATCTAGGGCTAGTGATTTCCCCAATTACCGGATTAATTTCTGACACGTTAGCTATAATCTCGCTGTAATATTCTATGAGAATTATGAGTTCCTGGTTACCGTAATTATCTCTCGATCAATTACAATAATTTGCTAGAAGCATTCCCTCGAACTACTCTAGTTAACAATTTATACAACACAGTATTAACCCGCCAAAGCTTCATTATCTCTAACCCCGCTTTTAATTTCAAGTAATTAATCTCTTAACTTACCCGAAAGCAGTGTTGTTCAGCAACAATCTAACCAAGTGTTCTTTCTCAAGAAACACAAGGTAACTAGATACGATTAATCAAGGTCCCTTTCAATTAATCACAATACACTACGAAGTTGAACAATCATAGAATAAACACTACTCAATTATATCAAACAAAGTCAAAACTTCATCCAACAATTGGTTCCATTAACCCTAGATTATAGGTTTAAATACTCATACTAATGTAAAACAATTCACTAAAACAATTCATAATCAACAATAGAAGTAAGTAGTAGAAGATGAAAACTCTTAGGAAATTATCCGTCTTCTTTCCCTTGTTCTTGCCTCCAAAATCTTCTAAAATCAGCTATCTTTGACTTCTGGGCGAGTTAGGCTTCATATAGGTTTAGTTTAGTCGCCTAGGAAATTACATAATTAACCCTGACATTTTGGCCGTTGTCCGCAGCTGCGGATTCGACCCCGGATCCGGCCGCGGATTTCTACTGTTGTTCTGCATCTAATGCGCGATCCAATTCGCGCCCGTGCACCTGGAGGGGTATTCTATCTTGCTTTTCTCGCTCCTTTTTCGACCGGGCTAACCTTCGATTAGCCTTCCGCGCTCCATATTGACTCCAAAACACTCTTTAGATCCCTCCTAGCTCGGAGTAGCTCATGTAAAGCATCAAATTCTTAATTAGAGAATTTTGTTATCTTTTAGAAGTCAAATATCAATAAAGTACGGCCAAATTAGAGTGTAAATAGCATCTAAATTGCACAAGTATAGCCTACTATCAACTTCAAAAAGTACCTAATGAGAGGAAAGGGTTCTTCTAGAAGTGGAAGCTACAGTAAACCAAGGGTTCCTAAAAAATAGACCATGAGGGTTGCTACAAGTGTGGGAAGACTGATCATCACATCAAAAACTACCCTCAATGGGAAATTGAATGGAAGAAGGAAAGAGCTGAACGAAGAAACAAGAAGAAGGAACAGGTCCATCCCAAGAAGAACAAAGGATCAACAAAGGCTATGGTTGCTGCTTGGGGAGAAAGCTCAGATGATGAAGATGGAGATGAACAAGCACTTATGGCAATTGGAGAATCCGATGAGGAATCTGAGGTAAGTATAATTCATCTCAAAGATAAGATTAAGTTTTTGCCTAAAGAAAAGCTATATGAGTTACTTCTAGATTTCATTGATTAATCTGAGGATATAAACAATGAAAAGGAATAGTTGTCTAAGGAATATGTGATTTTAAAGGTAAAGTGTAAGAACCTAAAACTTAGAGTTAGTGAGACTGTAAGTGAAAATACTGCACTAAAGAACTAGGTTCATGCAAAATGTCCTAGAACTTAAGTCTGAAAACCTAAAACTGAAATTAGGAACAAGTAAGAAGACAATTGATTGCACACAACTCACTCTAGAAGAAAATATAAGCAAACTGAAAGATGAGTTGTATAAGAAGGATGAGCAGGTAAGAATCTTGAAGGAATATCTAGGCAAGGTCAAACATGAACTTGACAGAACTTTTAAATGGAACAGGTCTTTCGATTCTCTTTCATGGCTACAGGAACATCATAATAGCAATAGAAGAGGACTTGACATTGGGAATCAGCAACCTAAATAGGATCCCAAAAGCAAGTACCTTACACTTCCTGAGAACAAGATTTGTATTCACTGTGGTAAAACAGGTCATTATATAAGTGAATGTAATGCAAAAGAAAAGGCAATCCAAAAGAACAAAAAAAATTGTTCAAGGGAAGAATAGACTACCAAGTTGGGCTAAAAAGAATTTAATTCATCATTTTGCCTATAGAAAGGGACCCAAACTAGTTTTGGTTCCTAAGACTAGTTGATTTCCTTTTGCAGGTCCAAGTGAAGGGGAGCAGCCAAAAATGGTACATGAATAGTGGCTTCTCAAAGCACATGACAGGAAGCAAGAACCAATTCCTTTCACTTGAGGACCTCAAAGGAGGTAATGTCTCTTTTGGAAATGGGAAGAAAGGTGAGATCATTGGAGTTGGTAAGGTAGGTAAGACTGATTCTCACCCTATTGAGAATGTCTACTTGATAGATGGGCTAAACTACAGTCTAATCAGTGTATCACAATTGTGTGATAGAGGTAACTTGGTAGCATTCACCTCTACCAAATGTTTTATGATTAATCTTACCATTGACAAGATTGTTTTGCATGGAAAAGAGTGAACAATATATATATTGTAGATTTGTCCACACTTTCAGAAAATGAACTCACTTGCTTAAGTGTGTTGGACAATGATCCCCTCCTTTGGCACAAGAGACTTGGACATGCAAGTCTGGATCAACTCAACAAATTAGTGTCCAAGGACTTAGTGATATGACTGCCTAACATCAAGTTCAAGGAAGACAAAGTTTGTGAGGCTTGTGCAAGGGGGAAGCAGGTAAGATCCTCTTTTAAATTCAAGAAAGTGGTACGTAGCGATGGAACTGGTCCATACGGATCTCTGTGGTCCAATAAGAACAATTAAGCAGAGGTAGTAAAAGATATGTGATGGTGTTTGTTGATGATTACTCTAGGTTACTTGGACATTATTTTTGACATCTAAAGATGAATCATTTGACATGTTCACTTCTTTAGTTAGAAAAACTCAAAAACGACTAGGTAATCAACTTGCATCAATTAGGTCTGATCATGGCACTGAATTTGAAAATGCTAAATTTGCTGAATTTTTTTATTACCATGGCATAGATCATAATTTTTCTTCTCCTATAACTCCACAACAAAATAGAGTAGTTGAAAGAAAGAACAGGACACTTGAAGATATGGCTAGGACTATGCTTCTTTCTAGTAAACTTCCCCATAGCTTCTGGGCAGAAGCTGTAAATACTGCATGCTACATCATAAATAGGTGCATGACTAGGCCTCTTATAGAGAATACTCCCTTTGAGTTACTTAAAGGGAGAAAACCAAATATATTCCATCGCAGGGCATTTTATGCAAGTGCTTTGTGCACAACAATAGTAAAGACTCCTTAGGCAAGTTTGATCCTAGAAGTGATGAGGAAGTATTCTTGGGATATTATTCATATAGCAAAGCTTATATAGTCTATAACAAAAGAACTATGTACGTTGAAGAAAGTGTTCACGTGGTTTTTGATGAAACTAACATTCTTTCTAAGAGACAGGAATATGATGATGAAGCAATTGGGATGGTAAAAAACTTAAAGGAAACCACAGCCCAGACTGAAGCTGCACTAAAAGAAGGAACAATTGATGGAACAGGTTCTTCCACCCAGAGCAACCTGACAGGGGGAACAGAACAAAGAGGAAATGATCCCCAAACCTCAATGGCACCTGTCCATGAACCTGTTCCACAACAACAAAACACTGAAGAAACATAAAGGGGAAACCAGTTGGTTGTGAGACCTTACAAGTATCAAAGTTCTCATCCCATTAATAATAATGCTTGGGCATATGCCACAAACTTCGTCCCCGAAAAATGAAGTTCTTAAAAAAGAGTTTATTTTATTTCCTTGTTGTTTAATGGTTTTGTAAAGTTATTGTGAATTACAAGAAAATGACAATATGAAATTTGTTCGGTCTCCAAAAATTGTGTATTTCTCAATTATAATTTCAGTACTTTCATAAATCAAATACAAGTTAAAAGGTGGGATATGTGCTCCCAAGTTGGCAATGCAGAAGTCTTGGAACAAAGATGCCATCAGCAATTGGTTCCAAGCAACAAGGAAATTGCAGAACAGAGCAAATTAAAATTGAAACTGAAATATATTAAAGAGTCCGATGATTTTTCTTCCATATCTATGTAAAATCACATGTTTGCAAATAAGTCAATTAGTCACTTTCTACTAGACATCTTATATATTCTAGCTTTTTATCACTATGAGAAGTATTTACAAATAATATATACATACTTGTGATTCACATACAATTATGAGTGTTAGTAACAAGATGAGAGAGTTCCTTATATAGGAGTTTCTTAAGTTGCATAACATTAGAAAAGCTTCTTTTAACTATTGGATATTTCTTCACCACTATTGATAATCCTACTCTTGAGTTTGCAATAATAACATAATTGGGTAAGAATATTTTACACAAGATTCTAATTATATGCCCGACTTTTTGTTCTTTATTTTTTATTCTTAGAATTCCTCAAAGTGTAATCTGTGGGGATAGAGAAAAAAGTATTGTGCTCATATGAATCCAGCTTTGAATACTGAATGAAGTGAGTTTAGTGATTAGAACCTAAACACGTCAGATATAGATTCTAGATCCGTATATGATTATAATGCTATAATAGTGAATATCTTTAAGGTATATCTCTTCAGCTAGTTAACATTTAGTGTACAATTTCCTAATAAACAAAAATTTCATACTTTTAATTCATCTTCTTCACGAGAGAAAACCACACACATATTCTTATTCTCCTACTTTTCCTATTGAAATTCAAAGTATTATTTGGTGGAATATTTCATAACGACACACCTAAATTCCTATAATTTTTGTTAGCCCAAGTGAAGGTTAGTTTTGAAGATTGACAAAGGAAGCTCAGGCATGAACCAGGTCCATCCTTGTGTGCATAGACACATGCATATTCGACATGTGGGATGCACGCGTAGGAGATAAAATTTAACTTGACATAATTGATATCTCCTGATCGAAAAGGTTCCATAATTGATAAGGAGAAGGAATCCTTACTCAAAGAGAACATTATCCAAGATAATAAAGGAGTTAGAAGCTGAGATCAAATAGAACTCTTCCACGAAGGAAGAGTAGCATTAGAACTCTAGTTATTTATTCATCTACTAACTCTATATATTGTAGGATGTTCTCATTCTACAGGGATGCACAAACGCAGAAGTTAAACAAGAATTGAGAGCAAAATAGCAAGGCATTTTGTAAGCAATTCGTGTGTGATTCAAGTGTGCAAACCTGAAGCTACATGAACCAGATAGAAGAACCAGTTCTAAGTGTCTATCTTTTATTCTAGTTCAATTGTAGTAGGTGTTTTCATATTGTACCTTTCAGCTTTATCTAGAAGCAATTGTAATAGGTACTCAGAGTATTCAAGTTAGAGTTAACTTGAAGTTGTCGCAACAGTTAGAGGCCGTTTGCTACAAGGGATTAGATTTAGTCCTAGGTTTACAAAAGTGTTTTTGTAAATGTTGTTTTTAGCTTAGTGATTTAGTGAGGAGTTTGGGAAAATCCTACTGGGAAGTAGGTCGCGGTTTTTTCACCTTTTGAGCCAGGTATTTTCCACGTAAAATACTTGTGTTCTTTACTTTCTGCATTTATTATTTCAACAATAGTAGGTTAAGGAACACTTAGAAGCACCATGTCCTTCCATAATCAATTTAGGCGAAAAATTGGATACCACACAAATCACCACCCCCCCCCCCCTTCTTGTGTGGTACTGACATTAAAACATCAATTGGTATTAGAGCGGGTTATCCTTGAAGAGGCTAACACCTTAGGAAAAGATCAAGATGAGTGCATCACCTGGAAATTGGGAAGGACAATCCACTGCTAAGCCACCACTCTTCAATGGCCAGTACTACTCTTGGTGGAAAAACAGAATGAGAGAGCACATCATAGGAGAGGACTATGTTCTATGGAACATTGTCTACACTGTTGAGGACTTGAGGAAATGGGAGAAGAATGCCAAGGCCAAGAAATTTCTTGTGTGTGGACTTGATCCAGACGAGTACAGCAGAATTCAAAGTTGCACTACTGCTAAGGAAATTTGGGACACTTTCCAAGTGGCTCATGAAGGAACACCTAAGGTGAAGAAGTCCAGAGGAACTTTACTATATTCTCAATATGAAATTTCACTATGAAGGAAGGTGAAATCATCCAAGAGATGTATACAAGGTTCACCACACTAACAAATGAACTTAAGTCTCTTGGAAGGGGTATTCTTGAAGAAGACAAAGTTGAGAAGATTTGACAAGGGTTCTGCCAGTCTCTTGGGAGAGCAAAATCACTGTCATTCATGAATCAAAGAACATTGCCACTCTTAAGTTGGTTGAGCTAATTGAAAATCTCATTGCTTATGAACTTAGAAGGAAAACCATGAAGATGGATGTACCCAAGAAGGAAAGGAGTCTGGCACTCAAAATCACTGAAGGTTCTAATCTAGAGGAAGATGAAATGGCTATGATCAGTAAGGACTTCAAAAAGTACCTAATGATAGGAAAGGGTTCTTCTAGAAGTGGAAGCTACAGCAAACCAAGGGTTCCTGGAAAACAGAACACTAAGGGCTGCTACAAGTGTGGGAACACTGACCATCACATCAAAAACTACCATCAATGGGAAATTGAATGGAAGAAGGAAAGAGCTGAACGAATAAATAGGAAGAAGGAACAGGTTTATCCCAAGAAGAACAAAGGATCAACAAAGTCTATGGTTGCTGCTTGGGGAGAAATCTAGATGAGGACTCAGATGATGTAGATGGAGATGAACAAGCACTTATGGAAATTGGAGAATCCGATGAGGAATCTGAGGTAAGTATAATTCATCTCAAAGACAAGATTAAGTTTTTGTCTAAAGAAAAGCTATCTGAGTTACTTCTAGATTTCATTGATGAATCTGAGAATATAAAAAATGAAAAGGAACAGTTGTCTAAGGAATGTATGATTTTAATGGCAAAGTGTAATAATCTAGAACTTAGAGTAAGTGAGATTGTAAGTGAAAATACTGCAGTAAAGAAATAGGTTCATGCATTTGAATCAAATGTCCTAGAACTTAAGTCTGAAAACCTAAAACTGAAATTAGGAACAAGTAAGAAGACAGCTGATTGCACACAACTCCTTTAGAAGAAAATGCAGGTAAAATGAAAAATGAGTTGTATAAGAAGGATGAGAAGGCAAGAATCTTGAAGGAAGATCTAGGCAAGGTCAAGCATGAACTAGACAGAACTTGTAAATGGAACAGGTCTTCCGATGCTCTTTCATGGCTACAAGGGATTAGAGTTAGTCCTAGGTTTACAAAAGTATTTTTGTAAATGCAGTTTTTGGCTCAGTGATTTAGTGAAGAGTTTGGGAAAATCCTACTGGGAAGTAGGTCGTGATGTTTTCACCTTTTGAGACAGGTGTTTTCCACATAAAATACTTGTGTTCTTTACTTTCAGCATTTACTATTTCAGCAATAGTAGTTTAAGGAACTCTTAGAAGAACCAGGTCCTTCCATAATCAGTTTAGGCGAAAAATTAGACACCATGCAAATCATCCCCCCTCTTGTGTGGTATTGACGTTAAAACATCAAGTTTTGGACAAGTGAAATGATATATTGATAAGATTATTGGAATAAAATGAAAATAAAACAATGATGTTTTCTAAATTATTTAGAAATAGAATTATTGACTGCCAAAACTTAGAGATATGTTACCCATGTAGCCATTTCACAACAACAGCAATAACAAACCCACTATTTTTCCACAAGTGGAGTCTGGGGAGGGTAAGATGTATGCAGCCTTACCCCTTCCCTTGGAAAGACAGAGATGTTGTTTCAGATAGACCCTCGGCTAGAAAATGACTGAAAAAGAAAAGGTAATTGCAACAAGTAGGAATAACAACAAGATGATATAAGATCGAATCCAAGAATGCAATCAAACTCTATTAATAGTCATCTATGGATAAAAGATATCAAATTAACACTAATGCTAGAGAACTGAGTAAGATAAGGAGAAACGCTCGACTGACTACGAATCTTCTACCCTAATGTTTGACCTCCACCACCCTCCTATTTAGGGTCATATCCTCAGTCAGCTCTAGTTGTGCTATGTCCCGCCTAATAACCTCTCCCCAAGACTTCTTAGGCCTACCTCTACTCTTCTTGCTACCTACCGAGGCTAATCGTTCACACCTTCTAACTGGGCTTCTATACTTCTCCTCTTAACATGCCCAAATCATCTCAACCTCGTCTCCCGCATCTTATCTTCCACAGGAGCCACTCCCACATTTTTCAGAATAACTTCAATCCTAATCCTATCCAACCGGGTATGCCCACACATCCACCTCAACATCCTCATCTCAGCTACTTTTAGCTTCTAGGTACGAGACTTCTAAAATTTAAAACGATTTCTACTCCATCTTTATACCACGTCTTACTCTTAATGTTTTTTACCCTTATAAGTAACAAGAATAATTTTTTCTACGTTCTGCTAAAGTATGAGGAAGATATGAGGGGTTTGAGCTTCAGTGCGAGAAGCTCCTTAGGAGAAAATATGATGGGTTGAAAAAATGATAACCTCTTCTATTTCATTGGTAAGCAATGGTATATATACGCAGTAAGCTAAGACTAATAAATTACAAACTAATTGTACCTGCCTCTAACTAATCCACTAATATGTAACTAATCACGTAACTAACTTTATCTCAGTTGTTGCACAGCTGTCACACAAGAAAGAACAACAAAAAATTAACAAACTCCCACGTTCCCTCCTTCCTACTACTGGTTGTTGTACTCGATATCTCATAATATTCTCCCTTAACCTGGAGGGTGTAATATGTTGAGAACTCCAGCTTGCTAAAAAGATAAACATGTTACACATGTCCCAAACCTTTGGTTAACAAGTTTGTCGGCTCATCCTCAGTATGCACATATATTGTTTTCACCATCCCAGCCTTGATCTTATCCCTAATAAAGTGATAATCAATTTCTATTTTTTTTGTCCGTCCTTAAGAAATTGGATTAATTGCAATTTGTATTGAAACTTTACTATCATTGAAAATAGTTACTGAACTTGTTATATTCACTCCTAGATCTTTGAACAATCCAAGCAGCTAAGTTATTTTTGCTACACTATATTCTGCTTAAGTTGAGTTTCTAGACATTGTTTGTCGTTTCTTTAAATTTCATCAAATTAAAGACTTACCAAACTTCATAATGTATCTGGTTATTGACATCCTGATGTTGAGGCATGCAGCCCAGTCTGAGTCACACCAGCAAGTCAACTCATGTGTAGCTCCAGCCTTCAACCAAATTTCTTGGCCTGGTGAACTTTTCAGATACCTGACCAGTCTTGTTGTAGTTTTTCAGTAAGATCTCTTTGGCGTTTACATGAACCGACTCAAAATATTGACTATATAATTGATTTGTGGTCTCCTATTAACCTTTGATACAAATTTATGTCTTGCGGAACCTCATCTCCTATTTGACCAACTACATTATCATTCTCCATAATTATTAGCCTTGAGTTGGATTTTAATGGTGTATTGACTGGTTTTGCTCCAGTTAATCCCATGTTAGAAATGAATTTAAGCATATACTTTCTTTGATTCCACATTACTCCGTTCTTGGATCTCAGCACCTCAATGTCCAAAAAATATTTTAGTTCACCAAAATCTTTCATTTTATATTTTTGATGCAAGACTTTTTTTGCTTCATTGATTAGTTCAGTACTACTTCCCGTGATGAGCAAATCATCCATATAGACTAAGATAATTATCATGCCTTGTCCATTCCTTAGTGTAAACAAGGAATAATCATGACTGCTTTCTTCGAAGCCGCCATCCAACGGGGCGTCAATCAGCTTAATATTCAATTGCTTGGAAGCCTGTTTCCATATAAAGATTTGAGTAGTCTGCAAAACCTATGTCCTCCATGTCTTCTAGAGCCATCTGGCATCTCCATATAAACCTCCTCACACAAATCACCTTATATGAAGGTATTATACACTTTCATTTCGAACGAATTCCAACCCCTGGAGGCTGCAACAACTATCATTGATCTTACTGTCACCATTTTGATTAGAGTTGAGAAGGTGTCATAATAGTCTAGACCCTTCTTCTGAATATATGCCAATACTACTAAGTTATATATCCTACTCATTAGATATTATCTCATATATTCAACACGAATTACTAATTTACTACCAGAATACTTTCTATTTGGATATGATTTTACTATTGTTTATTTTTATCGACCTCATTAATATCTCTATTGCATTTTCTTGATAATGATTTTATTACGTGAATAATTTATTGAATGGTTGGGTGAGAATAAAGAACTTTTTAGGCAATTTAATATAGATTTTTATTTGGATGTTCATTTTTGTTAGAAAAAGAAATGGATTTTTACACAAATAGTCGTCCATATTCTTAGTTTATTTTTTCTAGCCATATACGTAGATTATACATTAATTATATATAATTATACACATATAATACATAAATTATGCATATATTATACCTCCATCGGCTATTTTTACAGCTTATTTGGATGGTTGTTACCCATTGTATCGTATTGTATTGTTTTCTCAAAACAATGTTGTTTTGATTGTGTAGAATTGGTTGTATTGTGTTGTTAAATCCATTGTTCCGGAACAATGAAAAGTCCCATTTTTTTGAAATAACCGATTTGGTGTGGTGGGATTGTTTCCTATTTTTCTTTCTAATTATGCCCTAACTTATTACTTAATAATTCTATTTTACGCTTTACCTTTTTTTTTAAAAATGATAGCAAACTCTCTTTCTCATATAATCCTATAATAGAATTCTACATGAAGTCTAAAACCTATATAAATTCTCAAAGACATCATTCCAGATATAACCTATATAATAACTTATATACGTGAAAAACTCGTTTTGTTCTTTTGCCGCTTCTCCATGCTCTTCAGGTAAATGTTTTGTTTTACTTTTGTCTGACTGGAATCTACTTAACATTTTTTTTAAATTTTATTATTATGATCTAATTATGAATATAGTGTACTTATTATTACTTTTAATATTATTAAATTGATCAACTAATTTCGATAGAATTTATATGAATTTAATTGCTTAATTTATATATAAGACATAATTAGTGATAAATTACTAAAAAGGGATTTTCTTAAATAAATTTTTATGTGTAATTCTTGATAAATTAAATATTTAAAGAATTTGAGGGTATTTTAGTAAACTTAGCAGACTCAGTACGGTACTATACGATCAAACCAAACATCAAAATGTTATTTAACAACAACAAACAATACAATATACTCAAACACAATTATTTGGATTAATTTTTCAAAAAGGAAACAACTCAACCTATAAGCTCAAAATAAAAAATTCAAAATATCTAAACCAATTAATTCCAAATCAAAATCCAAAATTATTTGGATTGATTTTATCACCAAAAATTAAAAATTCAAACCGAAATTTTCATATTCAATTGTAACTCCACCACAAAAGGTACGAAGTTCTACATTTTCTCTTTTTCTTCAGAGAGTGGGAGTGGAAGTCGGGGTTTAAGGCTCTTGAAGGTAAGTTGTTCACCCTACATCTACCGATTCTATCTTCAAGCTTTTAAAACAGAAAAATCCCAATTCATCAATGGATAAGGAGAAAACGGAGGATGAAGAGAAGCAGCAGAAAGACACTTCCTTTGACCTCAATGATTACACCATCATCAAAGAAGGAGAAGCTGAGATTCTTATGCATTCCACAAATCAAGTCTTTTACAACAAAACCCAGGTCTTTTTCTTAAAACTTTTAATTCATGATTTTAAGTGCATGGAATACAATAGCTGGACCCATTTCTTATTTGTTATTGTGGGGTGCGAAATTGGTAGAAATAACTAAGAAATGTATCACATTCAAAGAAAAAGGAAAGTGCTTCACATAAATTGGGATAGAAAGAGTATGTGTAAATTTTTTTTTAACTATATATGTGGAGGTCAAAGGGAAGGTAGTAAGTTTGGGCATATGCTCTGATTAACACTTGCATCAGCCCATGCCATTGTAGTAGCACTTTCTCAGTTTCAATTTATGTTACATAGCTTGATTCGGCTAAGAGAAAGAAAGGAAGGCTTTTGAACCGGTGGTAACATATCATATCCTTTGTGTGGATGTAAAACCTTCTCATTACGGGTAAAATGAGAAGGTCGTGGTAAAGTGTTTTAAGATATAAAAATGTGTTTATTTTTGGAACGGATGGAGTATTAGTACATTTGTTGTTTCACGAGAAAAAGGATGTGCTTGTGTGATTTCTTCCCATTATCAATTTGATGACTTGATCATTGAATTGTTATTGCCTTTAAGTCAGAGCCAGATGTGAATTTTAATCTTTCTTTTAGGGCACAAGATGTGAAGTTTGGTATTTATGGTATAGAAGCAAGAGCACGGTTAAGTTGTGATAGTGTTTTTGGATTTCTTTTAATGGCTGTGGTATTTGGGCCGGTTGGTTTGCACCTTGACTAATCCACCAGTGAGCTTGTCACAAGCTCAGATATAGGAGAAAGCTACCCAATAACAATGGAGGAGCAAATGGACTAGTGTTGAAGTTATGAGTGTTGTAAATGGGATTTGAACCTGAGATTTCAAGGTTGTTACTCCTATGCCTAAGTAACCCGGCCATCTCCTTGGGTATTAAGTGAATCTATTACATAAGTTGTGGTATTTATTTGATAATAGAGAAAATGCATGTAATTACTTTTCTGTTTTTGTGTTTTACTGATATACCATTGCATCTTAAGGAGTATGTATCCTTTTTAATTTTAATTTACGCTGGCACCTTCAGGGGTTGTGGTAGCTGCCATAATGTAGCTCATCTTTTTCACTTTGGGATATCACGATCTGATAGTTTTAATCTATCAACACCAGGTGAATAATAGAGATATGTCTATTGCTGTTTTGAGGACCTTTATAGCACAGCGCAAGCTGGAGCACGAATCAAGACGAGTGAAGACTGGCCCTAAAGTACCAGATGAATCAGTTTCTGGAATGGAACCTCCAGCTGATTCTGTGCAGTATAATGGAAAGTTCAATGATGGATATGAACTCTTGGAAGAGATGTCCTTGGATGAACCATGCAGCATCTCAGGGGCACTGACCAGAAATCTACGGGGAAAAGACCGAGAAGAGTTGAAGCCAGCACGAGTTCTTGAGGTTTTTGGTCACTTTCTGTTGATTGTTAACGGCTTACTGGTTATTCAATCTGTCTTCAGTAAGACTTAAAAGCAGAACTTTGCAATAATTAAGATTTGTTTTTTCAATTTTATTTAACAGGCTCTTTCAGCTTCTGGATTGAGGGCTTTAAGATATGCATGCGAAGTAGAAGGAATTGGTCAAGTTGTGGCCCTTGACAATGATAAAGGTGATTCCATCGAATTAGCAAGTCTTGTTGCACCTTGCCCTCATTCCTTAACCAAGAGAAAGAAAATAAGAAGAAAAGGGAGAGAAGCTATTGCACCGTTGGATTAAAGAAATATGAGAATGTTATACATAGAAAGCAAGAGAAACGTAAGAATGTTTCAGTAGAATAGTTTCACTAGGTTTAGCTTAAGTCTGAGCATCTGCTTAGAATACGTGCGTATTATGTAGTCAGACATGTGTGTGAACTTCTTCATTTGATGCTAAGTACTGGTTTGTTAACTTGGATGGGTCGAAGAAAGTTTTATTTATTTATGAGAGGATCTTTATCTTGCGAAAAAGTTTTCAGAGCATCTTATGTAGTCAATAAATGATAGATCTTGTTAAACTTGTCCACAAACTAATATATGTATAAAACGAATATCAAGAGTTCAGATTTAACATACTTAAAGATTTGTTCTGTCACCATTTGAGATTGTCATGTTTCTTCCCTTTGCAGTCTCTGTTGAAGCTTGCAGGAGAAACATAAGATTCAATGGTCCTGTGGCATGCTCAAAGCTGGAGTCCCACCTTGCGGATGCTCGAGTTTATATGCTTACCCATCCCAAAGAATTTGATATGGTAGGATTATAATATAAGCTATTAAATTTTTACATTCTTCAATTGTAATGACCTTTTATGTAGAGGTGCATTTAGTAATTGCCCGTAATGAGCAAAATTACTTAGGATAATTTCTAGTTTCCCAGTTAGTTATATCTTCAAAAAGAAGCTTGACTAATTTATCTACAGAGATGAACTATCATTCTTATATTTCTGCTTACTGTATTGCAGGTTGATCTTGATCCTTATGGATCACCATCTCTGTTCTTGGATTCTGCTGTTCAATCAGTTGCAGATGGGGGGATGTTAATGTGTACTGCTACTGATTTGGCAGTGCTATGTGGGGGAAATGGAGAAGTATGCTATTCCAAGTAACCAACATATTCTCCTTGCTTCTGGCATTATCTAACTTTATTCATCATTGAACAAATCTTACTTGTGCAACTAGATATGGCTCCTATCCTTTGAGAGGGAAATATTGCCATGAAATGGCTTTGCGGATCCTTCTTGCCTGCATCGAGGTACTTGCTTTGTGGAAGCTTTCGTGTCTATTCCTTATCATTACCTTTTCAATAAAAAGTTTTCGTTATCTGTTCCTATTAAGAAGTCAGATGTCTTGTGATATCTGGTGTCTCCTTGTGATTTCTATCATTATACACGTCTTGCTGTCGTATTTAAGAGAGTATCTGGAGTTCTCTCGTTTTTGTTTCTCTGTAACGATTTTCGACCAATATGATTTTCAATTCATCTGATTAAATTTTATTTCGTTATTATTTCTTATTTTATTTCAGAGCCATGCAAATCGGTACAAAAGATATATTGTTCCAGTATTATCTGTTCAGATGGACTTCTATGTACGTGTTTTTGTTCGTATCTATAGGTACGAGTTTCTCCATTATACTTTAGCTGGTAGCCCCATATTGCATCGGTTTATGTCAGGGTAGTTAAAGAGTTCAATTCATTGTGTACAGTTCAGCAAGTGCGATGAAGAATACTCCTCTGAAGCTCTCATATGTCTATCAGTGCACTGGTTGTGATTCTTTCCATCTTCAGCCAGTCGGAAGAACTATCTCAAAGGTTTGCATCCAATTCAAATCTCTGCTGTATCTTCATTGTACAACTGCCTGTGCTGGACTGTGCAGCTCATACATAGGTTATATAGTTGAAAGAACTTCCTAAAGATGTAGATCCCTGAAACTCCATAGTATTGTTCATAGTTACCATGAGTTAATAGCTCAAATTTATCTTCTGATTGTGTTGATATTGGACTTAGTAGGTCAGAATTTCTCTGTAGTGTGTTAATTTACAAGCAGAATAGCTATAATTCTTCAATGCACTTTCTATCATTATCTTTTCTATCCGTTACTTAAAATTTTGTTTCAATCAATACATATCACGACCAACTAAAACCTGCAGTCTGCTCACCCCTAAACTCTTGTTACTTTTTGATGTAATAGCAGAAGAGGAGAAGGGTGAAACGAGAAAGAGTGGAGAGAAATTGAAGAGAAAAGAAAGAGGTCAATTCATAAATCAAATTTAGTATTATTCAAATCCGTCAAACAAAGTAGATGAAAGTCCTATTTTTTTCCTTTGACAGACTTGAATAGTACTTGACTTGATTTATGAATTGACCTTGTTTGAAAGTCCTATTATAGGAAAGAGAATGCTGTACATATTAGAACTGTTTAAACAATTAAAATTGCTTACCTGCTTTGTTTCTTGGTCTATTGTGGAAGATTAAGAATAATGGTTCCTTTGGCAGAATGATAGTTTGTCTGCTAGTTGAGAGAAAGTTGTAGGAAACCTTGAGACAGTTACACATGCAGAAGGCATCTCCTTTTTTTCGTTAGATCATGGGTTCTGTTCATAGAATTTGTTAATAAGTAGTCCTCACGAGATATTTTTATACATTTAAGTGGATACCCACATTTATATTGAATTCTGCTTCTTTAGGATAACAGCCTCAGATACCACCCCGGATTTGGCCCAGCTGTTCCTCAAGAGTGCAGTGATTGTGGAAAAAAATTCAATATGGGTGGACCGATATGGTCTGCGCCCATCCATGATCAAGAATGGGTAGCTGCCATACTTGCTGATGTGAAATCAATGAAGGAACGGTATCCAGCTTATGATCGAATCTATGCTGTGTTGACAGCAATTTCAGAGGTGTGGTTTGCCTATAATTGATATTATTCTTATTTCACTTGTGTTTCTTAAACTTTTATTTTCTGTTTTCATATAGACCCTGTTTATTTTGGCTGACGACATTACTTTTTATGCTGTTATGCTCATTGTACAAAATCTCTAAGGAAAGCAGTGATTCTTGGTGACCACGTGTTTATAGCAGACCATATTGATGGAGAAACACTTTCAAATGTTATCTTGGGGGAGGGGAACTTCTGTTCTGCTTGACTTATTGGATTCCTAAACAATGAAGTGTGATTTTTTTGCAGGAATTACCTGATATTCCTCTGTTTCTGAGTCTGCACAATATCTCCGCAACACTGAAATGCACTTCTCCTTCAGCAGTTATGTTTCGCTCTGCTGTAATCAATGCTGGATATCGCATATCGGGGACTCATGTGAATCCTTTGGGATTGAAAACAGATGCTCCTATGCATACCATTTGGGATATCATGCGTTGCTGGGTAACTGTACCTTGTTTGCTTGTTTCCGTCAGCTCCTGTTTCTTGCCTTTAAAATAGGAAAGATAAAAGAAGTAGAGATGGGAACCCTTCTTTTTGTTTTGTTTAGAGGGTTGCCAGACTATGTAATGCCGAACACCATTTTTCTGTTTGGCTTCTTCTCTTGAGCAATGAAATACTTACCTGTTAAAATAAAAAATTAAAAAAAAAGAGAGAAAAGAAAAAACAAAAGAAAAGCAGCCCTTAAGAATAAAGGAGAAGTAACTCCTAACACTTCATTGCAACTTATAGTTTCTGTATGATAATTTGGGTTGTGTCAGATTGTTGCTCTCCATGTTATATTGGAAGAAGTATTAAAATTCTATGTGCAGGTCAAAAATCATCCTGTGAAAGCTCAACCATCTAACCACGCTGGAAGTGTGATTCTTGCTAAGGAACCTGTTCTGCAGGTGAATCTTGATCTTTTGTTTCCGTAGCTATTTACTGCTACAGTGCCAGAATGCTTACTCCATGCTTTCCTTCTTCTTTTTTCCACTGTTGTTTTGTGCATTGTTATAGGATAGTCGCGTATCCTAGTTTGTTGAATTTGTTAAATATATACTAATACTATTCCATAGCTAGTTAGGAGCGTAATATAAAGATCAAGTGTTGTATTCTCATCCTCCAACTGTTCTGGTCAAGTTTTTTGACTCACTGAAGTCTCCTGTGACTTCTGTTTCACTAGAATTCAAATGTTAGGCCATTACTGGAATTGCTACCGCATTCTTTCAAACTCGTTATAAAGTTATGATGATTCTAATTAAGTTTGAATTTCTTTAATGTTAAACTTGCTGTCATATACTCATTTCAGTGAGGTCAAAAGGATTTTGAGGTACAACATATGCATTAAGAAACTTAGCAATGTCCATAGCCATGCAAATATGCGTACACCTATTTACACGTGTCTGCTTGTTCTAGCTCACTTTGTTCTTTAGTTCACTGTATCTTTGTATTCTTCAGGAACACATCAGCTGATATGTCCTTTTTTGGTCTTATGTCTGGAACTTGTACTCAGCTTCATGTTCATTTCAGGCTAATTTTGCTCGGGCTGTTGCATCCTTTAGCAAGGCACAGGCCAAGAAGGTTGCTCGTTTCCTTCCTAATCCCGAAAAGCATTGGGGCCCAAAACTCAGGGCAGGTCGCCAGATTACGGGTAAGCATATGTCTCTTTTGGGTACCAAAGCAGTACATGCATTTAGCAGCCTTAAGGATAGTGATCAGCCTGCAGCCAAACGTAAGAAGATTGAAGATCTTGATTCCAATGGTGGAGATGCTCTTTATTAAGGGGTGTCATCTGAACCCACTTCATGAAAAGAAAAAATTGAAAGAATAATAAGTATACATACCATAGGTTGAAACCGCTTGAAAATAATATGATGTAACTATCAATTTTAGACTGAAAATAAAACCTTAAAACCACCAAGAGTCCCAGGTCCAACCCTCTTACAAGACAAATGGCGACCATAGTCCGACACTACTTGTGCAAAATCTTGTGTCTGCCACTGACAGGTTCATGAATTATATCTTGGCCAAACTTAATTTGTGCCCGCTTTATATCCTCTCATAATCTGTTTCTTCTGCATTTCCTTGCAGAGAGGATTGTGAAAATGCTTGTAGGACTTGGGAGGTAGATATTTCATTTGTATCGGTTTTCTGAATCTTAAAGGAGGTAACCCATTTCTTAATTCATTTTCCCTTTTATTACCTTTTGTCTTAGTTTTGATATTACTCCGATTTAATAAGTTCTTTGTATAATATTTTGTTTCTTGTTCTCCATTCATTTTCTTAGAAAATAAGAAATTAGTACTACCATGTGTATGGGTCAAAATCCGGCTTAGGAAATTCGGCATGAAGAAGTGATCAAGTGTGAGAACTGCGGCTCATGTTGACCGGGGCTTAACAATATGGAGCCGCTGAGCAAGCCATTAAGGCCGAGGTCGAGTAGCGGAAAAAGGAGTAACAACTAGTATAGCTTTGGAACTTTCAAAGGGAATATTCTATTGAATATTCTTTTTGTTGTACTTTTTAGAGTTTTTTTGGAGTATTCCCTATAAATAGTAAAAGAAAAAGGGAAAAAAGTATGTAACATTCATTCTGATAAGAACTCTTATGAAAAGTTGACTCTTGAGAGATAATACAAAATATTATCTTTCTACAGTGATTCGATTTGTTATTTGTTTTACCTTTTCTCGCATCAGATCCGATAAAGCCTTGTATATTCCCATATTCATTTGTCTTACATTGTTGTCAAAGGGAAGAATCATCCACCCCATTCAATATTTGGGTGAATCATTCTCTCTATTTACACTTATTGTCATTTAATATATTTATTGCTCATCATTGTCCCACCGTTCATTCTGGATAGCATCATTTAATACTGTTCGTATTAAATTGGTTCAAGCGTCATTCAGCGTTATTATACAAGCACATGTTAGATCTAAAATTTATTATATTTAACTAGAATTTATCCTTCACCTTTTAATTTTAATTAGTTCAGGAAAAGGTTTCATACTTTTTGGTCAAACAATCTGGCGCCGTCTGTGGGGAACTTTCTAGTCAAAGTCATAGTTTTTCTAGATCTAAGAAAAACAACAGCAAAACATAGAAATTTCTTTTTCCTACTTGCACAGTCTAACATGACAGGGAATGGAGAAGAAAGAGTGAAGGCAGTGGCAGGCCTTACTGCTAATCTCTTAAACACCATCAATGAGGTTAATGGAGAAGACGAGGAGAACGTGACACCAAGCGCTTCCCCTAGGCAAAGTGGTTCACCCCTTCCTCATGACAGCGTTACTGCCTCCCATGGAAAAGGAGCCTCTATGTGCACAACGGAAGAACCACCACCAGCAGTGAAAAAGCTACTAGAAACATGGCTAACGAGTACGCTGACCAGTATACTCGACAAACCTGCCCAAGGGGCGAGCAGGGAGGATGCACGAGTCGACATCACAACAACAACCTATGAGCAACACGTCTCTCCTCCTTTAACAGGTATCACTCACACTGTTAATGATGCAGGTAACGACACCCTCACTGTTATTCTAAGAAAAATAGAGGAGATGGAGAACGAGAACAAAGCACTCCGCGACCAAATGAGGGAGCACTAGGAAAGGGTAGATAAGATACCAGGCGCCCCAAAGCTTCTACCAAAATAGGACACCGACCGGTTTGTAGAACAACTGTATAGCCGCCCTATCGAGGTTCATCTCACGATCCTCTAATAAATGCCATTAGTTCTTTGGCGTGCTCAAAAGGACAACAAACTCCAATGGAATTCCGAGTGCATCGACGCCCTGAGAGAACTAAAGGCGTACTTATCTTCGTCCTCGCTGCTTGCTAAGGCAAAACCCGGAGAACGCCTCCTAATCTACCTGGCTGTGTACGACGTTGCAGTAAGCGCAGTCCTGGTCCGAGAAAATAAAGGTACGCAATCTTCAATCTACTACATTAGCAAGACCTTGGTCGACGCTGAAATGAGGTACCCCCACCTTGAAAAGTTAGCCTTGGCCTTAGTCGTAGCTTCACGAAAGCTTAGACCTTATTTCCAGTGCCTCCCCATCTCGGTGATCACCACCTTTCCTCTAAGGAGTATCCTACACAAGCCCAAGTTGTCGGGTAGGTTGGCCAAATGGGCCATCGAATTGAGCGAGTACGATATAACCTATCAGTCGCGAACAACGATAAAGTCGCAAGTACTTGCCGACTTCGTCGCCGACTTCAACGCTAAAATAATGCCCGAGTTCGAAATAGGAGCCGCTAGTTCTTCCCCCAACACACGCGACCTATGGATTCTGTACACCGATAGCGCCTCCAACGCGTCAGCATCTGGACTGGGATTCGTACTCGAGGTCCCGACATGCGAGATCGCCAGTCCATACGGTGTCCCGATATGACTAATAATGAGGCCGAGTATGAGGCCGTGATTGCGGGATTAAAACTGTCCCTCAAGTACGGAGCACGACGATTTTTTTTTCGGTGTGACTTACAACTCGTCGTCAATCAAGTCACAGGGGCTTTCCAAATCAAGAAACAAAGGGTACAGAAATATCAGGCCGAGATCTGCAAGTTACATCCCGAGTTCGCCGAATGCCACCTCGACCAGATACATCGAGCGCAGGACGTCGAGGCAGACGGCCTCGCCAAATTGGCGGCAGCTACCAAAAGCATAAACGGAAAAGAGAATGTGGTCACACTCCTCCGCTCAACCATCGACCAAATTGAGGTACACACTATTAACCTAACTTGGGACTGGTGCAACCGTATCATCGCCTACCTGCAGGACGACGTGCTCCCAAACGACAAAAAAGAAGCCAAAAAGCTACGAATGCAAGCAGCCAGGTATAACATGTCAGTAGTATAAAGCCGCATTCAAAGCTATTAATACTAAGGTGGAGTTTAATGATTATGAATGTGTGAGGGAATAATGGCAAGTAATAAATATGATAAATGATAATAAATATAAATAGGAATAATGATTCACCCAAATATGCGGATGATTCTTCCTTCTGACAACAACATGCGATAACTAAATATGAAAATGGATAAAGTGTTCTTGGATCGTGTGAGTGGAAAGGTAGAATAAACAACAAAATCAATCACTGTTGAAAGGGAAGCTTTTTGTATTGTCTCCCAAGAGTCAACTTGTTACAAGTGTTCTTATCAGAAAAAATGAATCCTACTCTTTTTTGCTCCCTATCTCTTACTATTTATATGGAATATTCCTAGGAAACCCTAAAAAGTACAGCCAGGGGAATATTCGATTGAATATTCTTTTTGATAATTCCAAGACTATCCTAGTTGTTACTCCTATGCTTCTCTGTTCGACCTCGGTCTTGATATCTCGCTTGGCGACTCCTCGCTATTGGGCCTGCTCGACCTCGGCCACAACTTCTACACTTGTTTGTTCACATTCGCTGAACTTAGTCGGATTTTGACCCATACAACTATGCCATGATTGTTTTCCACTTGTACTTTGTTCCAAAGCGAGGGCTGAAATATCACAAACAATAAACTTATTATTATTCCATAACAAGCCATAAGATATCCTCATCCAATAATACATCACACTAAAATGGAGAGGAAAATCAGTCGTCAGGATTCTTATTTATTTGACAAGCAGTTCACAGAACCATAACTATATGTAGTAGATCAATTATAGAATTGTGGTTGGAGGTTATCCACGAATTTCTTGTCAACTTGGAATGCTTTTGTGAGACCATCAGGATTGATTGGTGTGTTTGAACCAAAAACTGCATTTGCGATGGTGATGACTTCTGGATCTTGACTACCAAGTCCAACAAATGCATCAGTCTTAGTCTTTCCCCCATTAAATTGAAAATGAGAAACGAATTTAGAATCTTGGTAGAGAGTTTGTCCTTCATATTGAAAGGACAAAGCTGACATAGAGTGTGCCCTCAAGGAGAGCAAGAATCTCAGGTCCTTGGGGGAGTGTATGAGGTGGGTTGAGATCATATTGTGCACAATCAAGGCGAGCTAACGAAATGCCCAGAGTGTTGAGTTGTTGACGTTCAAAGCAATCCAAGTTGATTTGAGGTATTTCCAGGTATGTGATCTAAGGAAATCATTTGCCACAATTAAGAAAAGCTAACAAAAATGATTGGCAAAAAGCACACAAAACTTGATAAAAATTGCTAACATCATGATTTAGTTTTGTATTCAAAGTAATATGATCATATATATACAAGCAGCCATGGAGTCGTCAACGGCAACATACAATTCCTGCAGAGGACTATACACTTGTAGGGAGAGCCATTTCTACTGGAAAACCTATCTTATGAACAATTCAAATGATCTTTCCTTTTTTGATTTTTGACAGAGGAAAATCTAGGGTAAACCAGAATACAAGTCCTACATTAGCAGTCTACTAAAAAATAATGGAGGAGGATCACATCTACTGATATCAATTATTAATTTGACTAAATCTAGAACTCCACTTGCGGGCTATTGATTTCGGGTTGAGACTTTGCTTGCTTACTTTCACAATTCCTTAAGAGGAAATATTAAAAAAATACAACTGCAAACTAAAATGTCGCAATTAGTGAGTGAAATTTTTCATTTGGAAGAAGGTTTAGAAGGTGGGTTGAGCTCGTCCCAAGCTTCAATCCAAGTGACCGTCGCATCTGAAAGCTTGAGGAAATAGGGATTTATTTTCCCAAATATTTCCTTGACAAGCCTTCAAAGTTCAACATTGCATTTTTGGACACAATGGAAAGGGTTAATGTCTGGAAAAATGGAATGATCTCTTCTTGCCAGAAAATTCCGTTAAATTCTTTCTTTAAGTTCACAAATGGATTGCTAGCCTTGCTGTAGGGTAATCCACTCTTGATTCCTAATCCCAAGTGATCGCATATTACCTGTAAAAATACTTCAATCAAAATTTTCTCATCTCGCTATCCAAAGTTACTATTCCCTCCGTTTCTATTTATATGACGATCTTTGATCGGCCAAGAAATTGAAGAAATAAAGATGCTTGGAGCTTGTGACCTTAATCATATCTTGCCATTTATATGGTTATAAAAGTATGTCACTTAATAGGAAAATGAGAAGTTTAAGGAATTAAAGTTAAATTATGCACGTATATAAAAATGTATCATTCTTTTGAAATGTATTAAAAATGAAAAATTATTATAAATTGAAACATAGTCGATATTTCTTATGTTTGTAGACCTTTGTACTTTGTGCTTCTCTAGAGTAAAATTATAAGTGCTTAACTAACATTACAAAATATATCTATTGTCATTTTGATATAAGAGAACCCACAATTTACTGTAACCTATATGTATTTCTAAGTATCTAATTTTGATCAAAAGTTATTAATTTAGTACGATTTATTTTAAAAATTAATTAAATTAAATTAAATCTCGAAAAGTATAATGTACAAACAAATTTGGATGGAGTAGGGATATAATTCAGAAGAGATTTTTACCTATATATATTATATTAGAAATTTATTTACCCCCACTAGAGAGGTTTTAACTTAATTATAACATCATATTCAATTACAAATTATATACAGGTTGGTATTAAATGAGTATCCCTTGATTGTAGCCTTTTTAATTTGGTAAATCCGTTTAAACCCTTATAACTCCTTTCTTCCCCTGAGAAACCCCAATCACAATTCTTTCTAAAGGATTTTCCTCTTTCTCTTTTTGAAATCAACCATCTTTCTATACTGATTCTATAAGTTTTTTTTTCTATAGCTCATAATTTTCTCTAACAATGGTGAAGAAAGGGATTAATTTTTTTATCAATGTGAACTTTGTCATGGCTGGAGTTTGGAGCTTTTCTAGGCTTCCCTTTTCTTGTTGGTGTTCCGATGGAGGGCTAGCAATAGATGGATATTAATTATCTGGCTCAATTGTTCGAATTGAAATTGTCAATCAATAAATTTTGAAGGTTTTTCATTCTCCACCACTGACGGCCATTAAAAAGTTTCAAAGATTTGAATTCTAATTCAGATTTTCAAAAAATATTATTTGTTTGGATTGGGTGTTATTGCAAACGATTGGGAATATTCTTTGAAGTTTATATCTCAATTTTGAGGATATTTGGTGAATATTAGGTTTGATTTTGGTTGGATTTTCATATTGAAATTCGAAAAAGAAGAAGAAGAAGAACACATGACATACAATTTACATCCAAAATTATACTCCTTAAAGTTGTACAAAAACTTATTTGGTTGTATTTTATTTGTAGTTGTACTTTTTCTTTATTTGAATGTTGTATAAAAATTAAAATTAAGTTGTATAATATATGAGTCATTGTATGAAATTTGTATTTAAGTTAAAAATACTATTTTTTTACATAAAGTAGTTGATATGTATCAAAATTGTATTAAAAGAGAGTTTTGATTGAAATTTCAGAGAGGAAGATGAACACACTACATACAAAATATATACAACTGGTAACACAAGTAACACACAACTGGAAGGAGTCTAATTTAGATGGAAGGATGCTAGTTTAATAGATTGTATATAAATTATAAGGAAACCTTATTTAGGACGAGTAATGTATAAAATTTGGACAATTTTGATAAATAAGTTTCAAATATAGAAAAAATGTCAATTTAGAAATTAACAAGTAAAAAAGGGGGGAAGCGCACAGTTAGCCAGTAATAAGACATGTATTTAATTTAAGCCACTATTTAAAATGTCTGTAGTCTTTACCCACTGCTTTAATAAACTTTTACTCACCCAGACGAAAATACCCTTCTGCTCATAAAGTTCAGGACCAAGTGTCCTTAACTTATGAGCTCGTTACTGTAAGTTCAGGACTAGTTGTCCTTAATTTATGAGCTTGTAAATGTAAGTTTAGGACTACATGTCCTTAACTTTTGAACTTGTAACTCTAAGTTCAGGACTACATGTCCTTAACTTTTGAACTTGGAACTCGAAGTTCAGGACTACCTGTCCTTAATTTTTGTGCTTGTAACTCTAAGTTAAGGACCAAATGTCCTTAATTTTTGAACTTCCAACTCTAAGTTCAGGACTAAGTGTCCTAAAATTATGAGCTTGTCACTGTAAGTTCAGGACTAGTTGTCCTTAATTTATGAGCTTGTAAGTCTAAGTTAAGGATTACTTGTCCTTAGTTTTTGAGCTCGTAACTCTAAGTTTAGGACTACATATCCTTAACTTTTAAACTTGTAACTCTAAGTTCAGGACTAGACTGTGACTTGAGTGAAAAACAGCTTCCTTTGATATTTAATTCAGAAGATTATAAAGCAAATTATATACACTAAAAATCAAGATTTGGTCAAATATCCACTAGGAGAAAATATGTCATTCTTAATATGCCTTCTTAATCTTTTGTTAAATATTATGGTAGCATATCATGTTGATGTGTCATTTGTAACATCTCTTTTTCCAATCCAATCTTGGGGAATCTATAAGTGCTTGACTGCAGAGTATTTATGTCGACTTGTTGAACCCTCCTGCCGAGCTGGAGAAGAGATAGAAGAAAGGGTAACACCGTCTTTTCATATTAATTTTAATAGACTAGTGACTACATTTGCTCAGCATTAAAAATATTGAATAAAAAATAAATATCACTTTTAAAAGTGACTACCCATATAATTTTTACTAAAAAAAAAGGGCAAACCTTGCAACACCAACCAGCCCACATATCATCGTAACGTCCAATTGGCTGGCCATCTCCCATGAGTTCAAAGTACATAGCAAGCCCAATAAGGTCACGATCAAATGCAAGATTCATACCACACATTGGGAAGAGAGTACCCTTTGGGATTGTCAACACAATATCAACATACCTGTTCAACACTCCCCGTAAGTTAAAAAAAAAAAAAAAAAACTTAAANAGGGCAAACCTTGCAACACCAACCAGCCCACATATCATCGTAACGTCCAATTGGCTGGCCATCTCCCATGAGTTCAAAGTACATAGCAAGCCCAATAAGGTCACGATCAAATGCAAGATTCATACCACACATTGGGAAGAGAGTACCCTTTGGGATTGTCAACACAATATCAACATACCTGTTCAACACTCCCCGTAAGTTAAAAAAAAAAAAAAAAACTTAAATCAAACTTGCCAGTCAAAGAAATTAAAGAGGTTATATATGCAAGGATTATTATTCATATACGTAAGTTGCTGCATGTGTTCGTTTGTGACTAGCAACGAAAAGGTTCATATTTACATTTCAACTATATGAAATCTTTTAATTTTATCCCCTATTATATTCTAGGATTATTTATATTGTTGCTGTCAGCAAATTATCCTGTATTTGTCTGTGACTTTAAGGGAGTTTCAGCATATTTTTGTGAATTTCATGTGCGAAAATACTTTTGGAAAAAAGGTCTAAATTCACCCATCTACTTATGAATATGTTTTAAACTTACTCGCTTTGTTATATTTCAAGTCAAAGCTCTTTTAGGTCAAATACAAATACGAGACGGTTTGCTACCGACAACAGTATGAATAGTCGAAAGTATATTAAAGGGTAAAAGTAAGATAGTTTATATAACAGCGGAGTATTTTCAACCCCCTCTCCTAATTAGTCTTGATTGATATAACATGAAGAAAAAAAAGGTACATTACCTGTTATAACAAATTAAAATACACTTATAATATTAAAAAAATTAAAGAATTAAGCTAAACAGTCGTTCATCCAACTGGTTAATAGCCGCGTGCGAATGTATATCCATGTATAATATATGTATAACTGTATATAATCTATGTATACGGGCTAAAAAAGTAATTAAACAATGGATTCCCAACCGCTTAACTAAAGATAACGGGTGCGCGGATGTATATACATGTATAATATATGTATATAATCTATGTGTACCAGCTACTACAAAAGTAATTAAGCAATGAATGGGTATATATAACGTAATTCGGAAAAGAAAAGCAAACCTAGTGTTCCTCTAAAGAGGCTTGACAAGTTGTGTAGGTGTATCATAATCAGGGATGTTGAGCCATAGGCCATGAGACACTGCTGTTGGGACACCCTCACGAAGGCTAAAAGGGTATCCTCTCACAAAATCAGCTCCATCTCTGAATGGATCGTACAGTGTGTTGAAGAAATAGGGAGTTGATGGGCACACAAGGTTCTTTATGTGTTGTTCCAGTGCGTTGATATCTTTTCTACTTGAAAAAATTGGAACGATATAAAGAAACTAATGTGACTTCTAAGTATGGAGTCTTTTCTTGACAGCCCTCGCGATTACGAAGGAAACCATAACCAACACACCAGATATTTGGGACTTAGCTCTGGGCGATCCGAAACTCACCCGAGCCATCCGGGACCCCGTCCAAATGCACCAACAAGTCCATAACAGTAATACAAACCTGCTCAGACTCTCGAAACACGAAAAACAACATCAAACAAAAAATCGCACACTAAAACCAACTTGAATAAAATTATGAACTTCAAGTTTTCAACTTGCTCCGAACGCGCCGAATCGTACTTTGACTACTCGGAATGATACCAAATTTTGCGTGCAAGTCTTAAATCACCATACGGAACTATTCCCAGGCTCAGAATTCCAAACGGACCTCGATAATACTAAAACCTACTCCAAACCAAGCTTAAAGAACTTAAATACCCTCAATGCGCCAACTTTCAACATTAAGTGTTGATACGCTCCCGGGTCATCCGAAACTCCACCCGAACACACGCTCAAGTCCAAAATCATCATACGAACTTGCTGAAACCTTCAAATCTCGATTCCGGGGTCATTTACTCAAAATGTTGATGATTCAAGTCAAACTTAACCATTTTAAGTCATTAATAAGGAACTAAGTGTTCCGATTTCAACCCGAACCCTTCCAAACCCGAACTAGCCATCGCGCAAGTCATAAAATAGTAAAAGTGCATACAAGGAGTCTTAATTAAAGGAACAGGGATCTAGAAAGAAAAAGGACTGGTCGGGTCGTTACATTCTCCACATCTTAAACAAACATTCTTCCTCGAACGGGTCTAGAATCATACCTGGAATGTTGAATAAGTGTGGATATCTGCTCCTCGTGTCCTCCTCGTCCTCCCAAGTCTCTTCCTCGATTGGTTGACCCCTCCATTGGAATTTCACCGCAGCAATTTTCTTGGACCTCAACTGGCAAACCTGTCTATCAATAATGACAACTGGCTCATCCTCATAACCCAAACTCTCATCTAGGTGAACCGTGTTATAGTCTAGCACGTACGACCTGTCGGCATGATACCTCTGGAGCATAGACATATGGAAGACTGGATGAACTCCCGATAGACTGGGAGGCAAGGAAATCTCATAATCAACCTCCCTAACTCGCCTCAACACCTTAAATGGACCTATAAACCTTGGGCTCAACTTGCCCTTCTTCCCAAACCTCATGATTCCCTTCATCGGCGAGACTTTCAAGAGAACCCTTCTCGCCCACCATAAATGACAAATCATGTGCCTTCTGGTACGCATAACTCTTCTGCCTGGACTGTGCTGTGCAAAGTCGCTCTTGAATCAACTTTACATTTTCCAAGGCATCCTTCACCAAATCAGTACCATATAACTTAGCCTCGCCGGACTCAAACCATCTGATGGGCGAACGACATCGCCAGCCATATAAAACCTCAAATGGATCCATCTCGATGTTGGACTGATAATTATTGTTGTAAGCAAACTCGGCCAAAGGAAATAATCTATCCGACCGACCTCCAAAATTAATGACACATGCGCTAAGCATATCCTCCAGAATCTGAATTGTCTGCTCCGACTGCCCGTCGGTCTGCGGATGAAAGGATGTGTTGAGCTCTACTCGGATACCCAACTCATTCTGAACTGCTCTCCAGAAGTGCGAAGTGAACTAAGGGCATCTATCTTTTATAATGGAAACAGGCACACCATGCAACCAGACAATCTCCTGAATCTAAATATGGAGCAATCCCTTGGAAGAATACTTAGTCACAATCGGAATAAAGTGTACCAACTTAGTCAACATGTCGACAATGACCTAAACTGCATCGAACTTCCTCAAAGTCCGCGGCAACCCAAAAACGAAGTCCATAGTAATGCGCTCACATTTCCACTTAGGTATAACCATCTGCTGAAGTAGGACACCTGGCCTTTGGTGCTCATACTTGACCTGCTGACAATTTAGACATCTCGCCACATACTGCACTATGGCCTTCTTCATCCTCCACCACCAATAATGTTGCCTCAGGTCGTGATACATCTTCGTAGCCCTAAATGAATAGAATATCGAGAACTGTGTGCCTCCTCTAGAATCTTCTCCCTCAAGCCATCAACATTAGGAACACATGGTGACCCTGGAACAATAGAACACCATCCTCCCCAATAGCAACCTCCTTGGCACCACCCTGTAGTACCGTCTCTCTGAGAACCAATAAGTGCGGATCACCGTACTAATGAGCCTTGAGCCACTCGAGTAAGGAAGACTGAGCCACAACGCACACTAGAACTCGACTAGGCTCAGAAATATCCAACCTCACAAGTCTATTATCTAAGGACTGAATTTCCAAAGCCAATGGCCTCTCCTCTGCTGGAATAAGTGCCAAACTGTCCATACTCTCAGCCTTTCTGCTCAAGGCATCTACAACCACATTCGCCTTGCCCGAATGATAAAGGATGGTAATATCATAGTCCTTTAGTAAATCAAGCCACATGCTTCAAAGATCCCTATACTTCAAAAAATGATGCAAGCTGCGATGATCGGTGTAAACCTCACAGGACACACCCATAAAAATAATGCGCCTCCAGATCTTAAGAGCATGAACTATCGCATCCAACTCCAAATCATGTACGGGATAATTCTTCTCGTGAGGCTTCAGCTTACGTGAATCATATGCAATAACTCGCCCCTCATGCATCAAAACACAACCCAAGCCCACCCACAAAGCGTCGCAATACACAGTATACATCCCGAACCGAAAGGCAACACTAACACCGATGTTGTAGTCAATGCGGTCTTGAGCTTCTGAAAGCTCGCCTCACAATCATCGGACCATCGGAATAGAGAACCCTTCTCGGTCAGTCTAGTCAAAGGTGCTACAATAGATGAGAAGCCCTCCACAAACCGGTGATAATAACCTGCTAGCCCCGGGAAACTCCTAATCTCAGTCGTTGTGGTAGGACGAGGCCAACTTTAGACTGCCTCGATATTTCTGGGACCTACCGTAATACCTTCGTCTGATACAACATGCCCCAAGAATGCCACAGAATGTAACCAGAACTCGCACTTGGAGAACTTAGCATATAGCTTCTGTTCCCGCAAGGTCTGAAGCACAAATCTCAAATGTTTCTCGTGTCCTTCCATACTATGCGAGTAGATCAATATGTCGTCAATGAAGACGATGAAAAATGAATCAAGATACGGCATGAACACTTGGTTAATCAAATACATAAATGCCTCCAGGGAGTTAGTCAAGCCGAAGGACATCACCAAAACCTCATAGTGGCCATTTCTAGTCCGGAAGGTCGTCTTCCGAACATTTGAAGCACAAATCCTCATCTGATGATACCGAGATCACAAGTCGATCTTATAGAACACCCTAGCACCATGCAACTGGTCAAGGAAATCATCAATACGCGGCAATGGGCACCTATTCTTAATGGTAACTTTGTTCAACTGGCGGTAATCAATGCACATCCGCATAGTCTCATCCTTCTTCTTCACGAACAACACCAGTACACCCTAAGGTAACACACTCGGTCTGGAAAACCCCTTTGCTAGAAACTCTTCAAGTTGTTAATTTAACTTCTTAAACTCTTTCAGAGCCATGCGGTACGGTGGAATAGAGATAGGTTGGGTACCTGGAGCCAAATCAATACAAAAATCAATATCACGATCTGGTGGCATGCCTCGGAGATCAGAAGGAAACACATTGGAGAACTCCCGCACCACGGGCACTGAATCAATCATCAGAGTCTATGCAGCAGTATCCCTAACATAATCTAGATAATCTAAGTAACCTTTCTCGACCATGTTCGAGCCTTCATGAAAAAGATAACCCGGCTAGTTGCACTGACAGATGAATCATTCCACTCCAATCTAGGCAATCTGGTATTGCCAATGTAATAGTCTTGATGGAAATCAAAGACGACATGATATATGGATACAACCAATCCATACCCAGGATGACCTTAAAGTTGGTCATATCGAGCAATAGAAGATCCGCTCTAGTCTCATAACCACAGAAAGTCATGATACAGGACCTGTAAATCCGATCCACAACAAGAGAATCGCCCACTGGTTTGGACACATATAAAGAAGTATCCAAGGACTCACGAGGAACACCCAGAAAATGAGCAAACAGATATGAAACACATGAATATGTAGACCCGAGGTCAAATAGCACTATAGCATCCCTACCGCAGACAGAAATAATATTTGTGATCACGGCATCTGAGGCTACTGAATCTAGTCTGGTTAGGAAGGCATAAAACCTGGCTGGAGTGCCACCTGACTAGCCTTCACCTCTAGGAAAACCCCTACCCACCTGCCCTCCGCCTCTGGGTGGCCGGATGACTGGTGCGGCAGCTGGTGCGGTAATCATGGGCCAATAGTCCTGCTTTTCATCTTTGCTCCGAGGTCTGGGACAAAACCTCTTCACATGGACAAGATCCCCGCACTCGAAACAACCCTACGAAATGGTGGACTCTTGACCTGAAGTCTGACCCTGATGGCCTGAATACCCACTGGAGGAACCCTAAATAGTTGGTGGGCGATAAGTTGTAACGACTCGGCCGGTCGTTCCGTGAGATTTACCCTGTTTCCCCCATTTTTGCATTTGTTATATATTTCTAGCCTATTTTTGTTGTGTTGGGTCAGTTGGTTTGGGTCCGGAGTGGTCATGGTGAGAATTGAGGCATTTAGTCTCCTAAAGTAGCCTAAAAGTTGAGAAAGTCAACTGAGAGTTAACTTGTTGGTGAACGACCTCGGAATGCATATTTTATGGCTCGGATGGCTTCGTTAGGTGAATTGGGACTTATGAGTGTGTTCGGAATGAAGTTTTGATGTCCGGTGTAGAATTAGAGGTCAATCAGAGGTGTTTTGGTTGGTTTCGGCGTAGTTGGCGAAATTTAGAAGTTACAAAGTTTATAGGCTTGAATTTGATGTAATTTTGGTGTTTTCGTGTTGTTTTTGGTGTTTCGAAGGCTCGAATAAGTTGGAATAATGCTATGGGATGTGTTGGTATGTTTGGTTGGGGCCCCGAGGGACTCAGGATTGATTTCGGATGGTTGGCGGGGTTTTGAACTTGGAAATTTTCAGCAAATAGCTGCTGGTGTGAGTTCTAGTGTTGGCCGCACCTGCGGATGGGTAGCCGCAGGTGCGAAGGTCTGTGCACAGGTGCGAAAGGAGGTTGGGCAGGGGAATTCTGCAGGTGCGAAGAGATGGCCGCACCTGCGAAGCCGCAGGTGCGGAGGATTGGCCGCAGGTGCAAAAATTGGTCCGTTAGTGGGATTTCCGCAGGTGCACACCTGGGACCGTAGTTGTGGGTCCGCAGGTGCGACTAAGTGTCCGCAGGTGCGGAAATGCTGGCAAGAACAGTATAAAAAGGGGTCTCCGTGAAATTTATTCCATTCCACCATTTTTGCATGCGGGAGGAGCTTTTTGAAGGCAAACTGAAGAAGGGAATTCGTGATTCATCAGTGAAGGTAAGTTCTCGGGTTATTAACATTGTTTCTATGCTATTTTGTTCAGATTAGGCTTGTAAATTGGAGGATTTAAGCAGGAAAAGGTTGGGAAGAAGGGGTGAAGAATTTGAAATTTTCTTTTGAGGATTCGAATGGGCAATTGTGGTCCGATTTTAGTGTTCTTGGTATGTATATAATCGTGGGAGGACGAGGTTCTAATGATGTAAAATTCATCGAATTCCAAGACGTGGGCTCGAGGCTCGGGTTTGGCCGAATTTCGAAATTCTTGTATAATTTGATAATTTTCGATTGGGTGGTGTTCCTTTGGTATATATTAATGATATTAAATTGGTTTTGGCTAGATTCGGAGCAATCGGGAGCCAATTCAAGGGGCAAGAGCATAGTTGACTAGTTTTGAGGCCTGGTAGAGATAAGTAATGGTTATAAATCTTGTCCTGAAGGTATGGAACCCCGGATTATATATTTCTCACTGATTTTAGAATGGCGCACATGTCGGATGACGAGTATGTGGCGCGTACTGATTTTTGGATTGGACTAGGTCCTCTCCGCGGCAACTAATGAGTTGCATATTTTACTCAAAACCTTATGTTAAATTATGTTCTAAAGATTGTTGAAATATTTGGGCTATAAGCCGTGTTTAGGGCCTCGTGCCGATCTGTTTAAACCCTTTGGGGGCTTTTTACTGCTTTTTTTCCTCACTATTTGTTGATGATTTCACTCAACCACATTGTGCATTACTGTTTTCGAAACTCAGTCTGATTTACACTACTTTGAGATTTAAAAATGATATTTTGGGTCGAGTACCCTGTTTTACTGACTCGCCCGAGGGGCGCTTTGGGTGGTTCTGCTGAGTGAGGCCGAGGTCCTGATTGTGAGGATATGATACGCCATGAGGTGGATTGATATTAGCGCTTAGGTTGAAGGAGCCCCTCCGGAGTCTGCACACACCCCTAGTGAGCGCACAGAGTGCCGAGTGCCAAGTGATTGGGAGGCATGAGTGATTGTGAGGTGTTGAGTGACTGTGAGGTGCTGAGTGACTGATTATGAGTGACTGTAAGGCATGCCCGAGGGGCTGATTATTATACATGTTTTTTCCCGAGGGGCTACTTATGGTTTTACTACTTTCACTCTGAGCTTATGAAATATGTTTTGCCCGAAGGGCCTCTATATGATTCATTTCATTTTCCATACTAAATATTTCGGTTTGAAGTTGTTAAAAATATGCATTCTTCAAAGGACTTTTTTGAAGTTGGTTTTAAGGCATGATGATTTCATACATCTATGTTTACACTATTGGAAAGTAAGGTTGTGTATATTATGATTTGATGACATTGATTTTATGTGTTTACTTGCCGCTTAGACTTGTTTTATTTTCATTACTACTGAGTTGGCGTACTCACATTACTCCCTGCACTCCTGTGTGCAGATTCAGGTGCAGATACCGAGCATTAGCCATTTATTTCCGTGCGGAGCCGGATTGCGGGATATAGAGGTAGTTGTTCAGCGTCCGCAGCATCTCTGTTTTCCCTTCTTGTTGTATCTAGCTATTTATTCGGAAGTTTTGTATTATAATATTATACCTTTGACTTATTTTCCTTAGATGCTCATGACATGTTGGCTCCGGGTTTTGGGGTTGGTGGCACTGTATATTGGCTTACTTTATTTAGCCAACTCTGTATATTTTATGAAATGCCTGGAATTTGATTGGAATTTTGAAAGAAATTGTGAACATGTGGTTATTGGCTAGCCTAGTTCCACGATAGGAGTCATCACGGCCGGTATAGGATTTGGGATCGTGACATAAGTACTCTCTGGAATGGAACTGAAATAGGGTCATGCTGGAGCACCCCGAGCAGGCGCTAGTGCTGACTGCATGGGCCTGCTGGGCTGACCCCTCATGAACTAACCTATGCCCCTAGGCAGGGCGCCATTGAATCCTCTAAACTACCGGGGCCGCTTGTCCCGCGGCGCAAACTCTCCACTGCGGTTGCAAATACGATTGATCCTCCGAACTATATCCACGAACTGAAGAAAAGAAGTCCCCAGCTATGTCTCACGGGCCATATGTACTTGAATCTCAAGGTGCAGACCTGCAATGAACCTCCACACCCTTTCTGCATCTGTGGGGAGTATAATAGCTGCATGGCAAGACAAGTCAGTGAATCTCGCCTCATAGTCAGTAATAGAAATGTGACCCTGGCAGAGTCACTCAAACTGAACCCGAAGCTCCTCTCTCTAGAAGGTGGTATATACTTCTCCAAGAACAATTGTGTAAATTGATCTCTAGTTAAGGAAGGTGAACCTGTTGGCCTGCTAAGAAGGTAAGCTTTCCACCATCTATGGGCCTTGCCCTCAAATTGAAAAGTGAAAAAGTCCACCCTATTGGACTCCAATATCCCCATGTTCTAGAGCCTATCCCTGCACCGGTCAATTAAATTTGTGGGTCCTCTGACCGCTCACCCCCAAAGTTAGGGGGTGAAGCCTAGTCCATTTGTCAAGCCGCTTCTGTTGATCATCGGTCGCAAATGGTACAGCCTCTGGCATAGCCGCTGTAACAGGCTATGCCCCGCTCGCAGGTAGTGTGCCTGGGGTCTGATAAACGGTAGAGGCATGCCTTGGAGCCTGAGCGGTAGAGGTATGTGCTCCCCCTACCGCCTGAGATGTGGCAAGGTCCATTGGAAATAAACCAGCTACATCATAGAATTCATGAACTGCAGCATACGGCCCATGACCTCCGAGAATCCCAGCACAGTCATGAAATCCGCTGGGCCAGCACAGCTGCAGGCGCCTCATCCTGCTCCTGAACAACAGGATCCTCCACTGGAACTACATGTGGCACAACAGGAGCAATCCTAGGGCACCCTCGTATTCTGGCTTGAGCTTGAGCCCTCCCCCGGCCTCTAGCAAGGGGGGAGAAGCCCCTTGACCGCCCGATACGTACGCTGCACGCATTGTCAGCATATGTAAGAGATCAATTGAAAGACACTTAGTATAATATCAACTGCACGATAGGATATGGAGAAAGAGAAGTTTCCTAACACCCTATATCCTCTCGAATATAAGTACGGATGTCTCCGCACCAATCCACAAGACTCTATTAGGCCTAATCCTAATTCGTGAGACATATGTGAACCTAAAGCTCTGATACCAAGTTGTCACGACCCAATTACGTGCTAGGTCGAGACTGCACCTAACGCCACTGCTAGGCAAGCACACAAGCGAATCTACCATTTATATATTCCTTTTTAACATATTTTAATTACACCAAATTTCATGCAATGATGACAAGTCTTTTTAAAAAAGTTTCAACATAAAAATATATAGTCTACTGCGATAGAAGTGACAAGTAAAATATTACAAAAGTACTACAAATCCCCAAAACCTGGTGCCACAAGTACAAGAGCAAATCTAGGGAATATACAAAGCTACTAAGGCTACTGTCTGAAAGTTATAGATAGAAATAGTAAATAAAATGGAAGGAGACTCCGGTGCTGCGGATCATAGCAAGGCCCCCTAAGTATCCATAAAAGATCGGCTACGCACCTGCGTGACCGCTGATGGAACTTGTCTCAGTACCTGTACATCAAGAAGAATTGTAGTATGAGTACGAAGAACAACACGTACCCAGTAAGTATCTAGTATAACCTCAAATAAGTAGTGAAGAGGGGTCGAGTTGACACTTACAAAGGTCAAATATAACAATAAAAGCATAAAGTAGACATGGTGAGCAAACAACATGCATCAATGAGTCAAATAAAAGAAATTACAATAAGTACAGTAAGATCATGTAACACATCACCGACAAATTATGACTGACCGTGAATGTACTAACTCAATTATTCATTCTGGAACCGGTTTCAATCATTAAGCACGAAGTTGCCGAGGCGAAGTCCCGATCCCATAAGAATAGTGGTACTCAGTATGCCGAGGCAAACGACCTGATCCCATAAGAGTAGTGGTACTGCCGAGGCGAACGGACCGATCCCATAAGAATATGATACTACCGAGGCGAATGGCCCGATCCCATAAGTAGTACTACCGACGCGAACGGCCCGATCCCATAAGAATATGATACTACCGAGGAGAACGGCTTGATCCCATTAGAGTGGAGATGTTTACCTCACTCGCGGAAGTACTGTTACGCGGCGCCTTCTTGAGAGTCTTGGAAGGGTGACATAAGGCTAAGCAACTGATGTCAGTGCAGTTACTGTTCGTCAATTGAGGTCCTCTCCATACACTAGACGATATGTCAGTGCCGTACGGGAAAACCAATGTCAAGAAAAATTGAGAGAACATAAATGAAAATTGAGAATGAAAGAAATCTTGATTGAATTAATGAAAGCTATTACAGAAAAGCAACACGGTGTCGAGGGGAAGAGAGTTTTATTGTTTGATCCCCCCTAATAGTGCTTAAAAAATACAAAAGTTACAAGACTTGACCTAACTAAGCTAGAGGAACATAATGGAAGTACTTGGAATAAAACTACTCTATATTTACAATTAAATAGGACTTAGTTTTCTACAAGGTAGAAACATGTCTGTTGTCAACAACCTTGTCTTTGGCATCATGATCTACAGGCACGGCGTTATCTGCGCGCGCGGCGCTGTTGGAATCTGCCTGCGGCTGGGCGCTGGCAAGGGATATCGGTGGGGAGACAGAGGCACATGCGCGCTTGTCACTTGGCGCAGCCAAGACCACGGGGCCATCAGTAGCGCTAGGCGTTGGTAGGCTTTCCAGGATACCACAGGGTTCATCCAAGGGGTTATGGGGCATGGATGGAAAGCCGCCCATGACATTCTCCCCCACCTGAGTTGGCGACGTCCTCGGCACCTTACTTGCAATATAATCATCAATTAGGCTCTTGTAGGCTTTGAGGTTTGTTCCCCTCTCCCAAGTATTCTCCTCTGCATCACAACCTTGCCATTTCACCAAGAACTCTTGGTGATCCTTCCTTGAGGTGTGAATTACTCGATCATCAACAATAGCTTCAGCACGCCTTTTCCTAGTTGAATTGGGGCCTCGAATACTGGGTATTGTGAGTTGTCTCCATGAAGGATCTTTCCCGAAAAGGTTTCAGAAGGTTGATATGGAAGAAAGGATGGATTTTCCACCAAGCTGGGGTATCTACCCGGTATGCAACTTTCCCAATGCGCCTTTCAATGGACAAGGGTCTGATGTATTTTTACAATAGGCGAGGGTCATGGACCCCTGCAGACAAGTACTTCTTTGGGATTCTGACCATCACTTTGTCTCCTACTTGGTATTTGATTTTGATCAGCATGCCTCTTCATCCGCTTTTGGGATTTAACAAGATAGCTTCGCACTATCTCCAAATTTCGCTTCCATTCATTTGAGAAGCTAGCAGCTCGAGGAGATTTTGACATGTTTGGTGCATTCACGGTGTACGGGAGTAGAGGTTTTTGTCCGGTAACAATTTCAAAAGTGCTTTTGTTTGTACTAGAGCTCTTTTGTGAATTAAAACACAGTTGAGCATCATCCAGAAGCTTCACCCAATTCTTCTGCGATCCGTACAAAGTGGCGGAGATATTCCTCCAACATACCATTGAACCAATCTGACTGGCCATCATATTGCGGATGAAACTTGAGTTGTGACTCAATTTTGTCCCGAGGCACTTAAAGAGTTGGGTCTAAAAGTTGCTAGTGAAGCGTGAGTCGCGATCACTAACGATGTCTTTCGGCAGGCCCAAATATTTGATGACATGAAAGAAGAAGAGTCGAGTTGTATCTTCTGTTGATATATATTGTGGGGCTGCAATAAAGGTAGCATACTTGGAAAATCGATCCACCACAACCAAGATGGTTGTGAGATCTCCGATCTTGGGCAATCCGGTGATGAATCCAGGGAAACACTTTCCCAAGGTATCTTTGGGACAGCTAGTGGTTCCAAGAGTCTCGCTTGTGTCAAGCGGTCTGACTTTTCCTTCTGTCATACTAGACAAGTCCTCACATACTGAGCAACATCATCGACCATTTAAGGCCAATAATATGCACAACGAAGTAATGCCATGGTGCGTTCTTCACCGAGATGGCCGCCCCACAAAGTATCATGACATTCCGCCAGAAGAGTCCTTCACATATCTCCTCCTTTACGAACATAAAGTCGATTCCCTTTCACTTTCAGAAATACATCTTCCATGTAGAACTGGCGAGTTTTTCCCTGTCCTACCAGATCAATCAAATACTGTGCAGCAGGATCCTTGATGAGTAGATCATATAGATGGTCTTTTATGATGGTTTCTACTTCGCTCCCCCTTATGGCTATTAGGCAGACCAATGCTAGGTCAGCCCTCCGATTGAGCGCATCAGCAACATAATTAGTCTTCCCACTTCGATACTCCAGGTTGAAGTGAAATTCGGTTAGGAGTTTCCTGCCACCTGGCATGTCAACCATTCAGTTTCAGCTGGGTTTTCTATCTTGACCACAAACGCGGTTCCCAGCAGATAATGCCTCCAAAGGCGCAACCAATGAACAACATCCAATTATTCTTTCTCGTGGGTGGAATAGCTTCGCTTTGCATCCTTCAGATTCCGGCTCTCGTACACTACAGGATGCCCTTCCTGTAGTAAGACTCCCCAAGAGAATAGTCGGAAGCATTCGTTTGTACCTCGAATGGCTTGGCCAAATCAGGGAGGGCCAAGACAGGGCTACTAGATATAGCCGTTTTTAATGCGTTGAAGGCCTCCGCTCGCTTGGATCCCTAATCCCAAGGCGTGACCTTCTTGAGAAGTTCTGTCAATGGCACTGCGATGAGGGAGTAATTCTTCATAAATCGTCGATAGAAGTTTCATAAGCCAAGGAACGCCCTCAAGGCATGGATATCCTTGGGCAGCGTCCAATATGTGATAGCTTGAATCTTTTGTTGGTCCATCTTAATCCGCCCTTCCCCGATGACATGTCCGGGGAATTCAATCTTTTTTTAGCAAAGGAGCACTTGGATAGCTTCGCATATAATTAATGCTCCCGCAATCTGGTTAGGACCTTCCGCAAGTGCTCCAAGTGTTCTTCCAATGTTTGGTTATATACCACAATGTCATCCAAGTAGACCACCACAAATTCGTCAATGTACTCTCAGAAGACTTGGTTTATCAAGGTGCAAAATATGGCTGGAGTGTTAGTCAAGCCGAATGGCATAACCAGGAGGTCGAACGACCCATATCTTGTCACACAGGTCGTCTTGTGTTCATCACCCTCCGCAATCCAAACTTGCCAATACCCTGTCTTCAAGTCTATTTTTATGAACACCGTCACACCACCTAGTCTATCGAACAAGTATTTCATGAGAGAAATAGGTTACTTTTTCTTCACGGTGATTTTGTTTAGAGCCCGATAATCCACACATAGTTGTAGACTATCATCGTGTTTCTTTTGGAATAGCACAGGGAGCCATATGGGGATTCGGAGGGCACGATGATCCCTGTGTCTAGCATTTTCATCAACTATCTCCAAAGCTCGGTGAGTTCGGGTTGTGACATTCTATAAGGCTCCTGAGCGAGTGGATTCACACCCGGAACCAACTCAATCTCATAGTCCACAAGGCACCTAGATGGGAGTCGCTTTGGCATATCCTGTGGCATGACGTCTTTAAACTCCAGTAGCAGCTCCTTCACGTGTGTAGGAATGGGACCCGAGGAGCTTTCTATATCTTCAATGCAGAGGGTAGCCAGGAATGTAGGTTCATGTTTTTTGACTCCCTTCTTCAACTGCAAGGCCAAGATGTTCTCAGCGGCCACCTTCATGGGCATGCACGGGATAATGTCAGGCTTGGACCCGTTTGTTCCCATCATCAGTAGTATGTCTTCATACGGTACGGGCATGGTGTTGGTTTGCCTCAGGAATCCAACCCAACTATCAACTCGAAGTCATCTATAATCACCACACGCAGGTTGAATTTTCCTTCATAAGGTCCAAGCTTCATTGGTACTTCTTTGGCTATTCCACCCACTAGCTGAGGAGGTGAGTTGATAGCCTTGAAACGACCTCTGCCCTTTCCTACAACTATACCAAGGCGCTCCACCTTAGCCGAGGCTAAGTAGTTGTGGGTAGAACTTGTGTCTATCATCGCCCGAACTGGCTTTCCATTTACCTCTATCTTAACAAACATTAAGGTCCTCTCTTGTTTAAGAAGAGTCCTCTCATCTGCCTTCTTTTCCCCTTTCTTGGTGATTGGGTAGGGGGCCTTCTTCTTACGGATACCAGCACTGGTTCCCGTTAATGCCTCAGAAATAGAGCCAACAATTGCATTGAAGGCACCTACTGGTTTGGTATGGTCCGCATCATCTTCTTTGCCATCTGCCCCATCATCGAAAGCTTGATGGGCGTTCATCTGTGCATGTGGGCATTCATTATTCCAATGTGGCCCGTCGCAATGACAGCATCCTGAAGGGGGATTTCTCCCCCCATCATTGTTGTTTGACGCAGCACTATTGATGCCTGAGGAAGGAGCCTTATATTTGGTTGCACTCCAATCTCCTCCACTTCTGCTAGGGCCACCATTGCTCGGCTGGTCCCCTTTGTATCCCGCATCGGACATGAGGTTGAGGCCTATCCTTCCGAGTTTCCACTTGATAGTTCCTAAGGCATTCCGCTGCTTGGATCGCCTTGGGTAGGGTATCTACCCTTTGTATTTGCAGCTCTATACGGGCATAAGTTTTTAACCCTTCCAGGAATGTGAAGAGTTTGTCTTTGTCCCCCATGTCACGTATGTTCAGCATGAGCACGGACAATTCTCACACGTAATCCCGCATTGATTTGGTCTGACGGAGCTCCTATAGTTTTCTCCTTGCATTGTACTCAACATTTTTGGGGAAGAGCTGTAAGCATATGGTTGCCTTCAGTTTTTCCCATGTCTCCAGAGCATCTTCACAGGCCCTGATGGCTTCGTACTTCACCCACCACCAGAGTTTAGCATCACCCTGAAGATATATGGTGGCAGTTGCTACCTTCTTTCTAGGCCCCCCACGGCATCAAAATATTTCTCTATGTCGAAGATGAAGTTTTTCACTTCTTTAGCATTCCGAGCTCCACTATATAGCTTTGGCTCAGGAATTTTCAGTTTTTTTGCCACGAGGGAGAGGTTAACAACATCCCCGATTTGGTTTCCACCTCCTCAAAGCAAGCCTTGTAAAGTAGCATTGGCAACATTGATCTGGCCTGTCAATTTGTCTATAGTTTGTTGCATGGAAGTCACCATGTCTTCCTCTTGTGCCCTGTAGCCTAAATCCTCGGCATGCTCTTGTTGGAGGCCCTCGAATTTACCAAAAATTTTGGCTACCTCTGTGGCTCCCGTTTGACGGTCTCCTTCAGAGTCGCGACTGATGTTTTCTATGTCAACTTTGGCCTGGAGCATCCTGCGGTCCAGGTCGTCCAACCTTTGCACTAGGTTGGTTCTTAGTTCAGGCACCGTAACCACGATGGGTCGTAATATGCCAATCGTCTCTTCAAGGGCCGCAATGCAGTCCCTATGATTCACCATGGTCAGAAATGGTGGTAGTGGCAATGTGTTCCCTCGTCCGATGTCGAGTAGGGCTGTTCATTTGGATCGAATATCCTAAATCCGAACCGATCCATTCAATTTCGGATTTCGGATTTTGGATTGTGTTTATTAAAATTTTGGATTTCGGATCGGATTCGGATTGGTATATTTTAATCCAATCCGATCCGATCTGAAATTATTAGGTAATGTGTAAATACTACACTTTAATTTTGGATAGTTAGTACTTCCTCTACATCTTCCTCCAAGTTATTACCTTTACAGTTGCTAGATTTAACTATATTGGCACCATAGTAATCTCATAATTGTATAAACATGATTTTTTATTAATGCATTACCTCTTTTACAAAGAAAATATACATATTAGTTTGCAACTTTGAGGCATAATAATACGATCTGAAATCCGATCTGATCCAAACTTTAAAATCCGAATCTGATCTGATATAATTTGAATCGGATTCGGATTGCATTTTCTAGAATCCAAAATTCGAATCTGAAATGTGCTAAATCTGATCCGATCAGATCCATGCACAGCCCTAATGTCGAGCCTAGGCTCTGATACCAACTGTTACGCGATGCCTTCCTAATATTCCTTGTAAGGGCGACGTAAGTCTAAGCAACTGATGTTAGTGCAGTTATTGTCCTCCAACTGAGGTCCCCTCCGTACGCTAGACGAGATTGTCAGTGTTGTACAGAAAAACCAATTTCAAGAGCAATTGAGAGAAAAAAAATGAGAATTGAGAATGAAAGAAAGCTTGATTTCATTAATGAAAGCTATTACAAAAAATCAAAAAGGTGTCGAGGGAGAGAGACACCAGTACAAAGAATTGTTTGTTTGCTGGAAAGTTTGATTACTTGATCCCCCCTAATAGTGCTTATAAGAATAATTCAAAGTTACAAGACTTGACCTAACTAAGCTAGAGGAACATAATGGAAGTACATGGAATAAAACTACTCTATATTTACAATGAAAATGAATTAGTTTTCTACAAGGTAGAAACAAGTCTGTTGTCAACAACCTTGTCTTTGGCATCACAATCTGCGCGTGCAGTTTGTCTGCGCGCGCAGCGTTGTTAGTATCTGCCTGCGGCTGGGCACTGGCGATGGATATGGGGGGGAGGGGGTGGGACAGAGGCACATGCGCACTTGTCACTTGGAATAGCAAAGACCACAGGGTCGTCCCTAACTCTAGGCATTGGGAGGCTTGCCAGTACGCCACGGGGTGCGTCCAAGGGGTCATGGGGCATGGCTGGAAAACCGCCCATGACGGTACTTGCGACGAGAGTGGACATGTTTGAATTAACTATCTATTTGAAACTTTTAACCTCTAATGAGCACTTAAATTGTTATGAACTGTGTAAAAATTAAAGTGTGGGGTGGTTGGTTTGGCTTTTGAGTGGAACT